>JAJMCY010000079.1:0-18692 GCA_030565755.1 Ascobotryozyma cognata
AAAAAAAAAAAAAAAAAAAAAAAAAAAAAAAAAAAAAAAAAGGAAGTGGAAATGGAAATGGAAATGAGAAAAAAATGAAAATAAAATAAAACCACTAACAAAGTAATATTAATCCCGTATTTAGTGTAGTAATTTGATATTTGTTATTTGATATTTATTTTTGTTATAATTTGTTATTTAATATAATTTTCATTATAATTTTAGTTGTTAGTTGTTATTTGTTATTTGTTGTTATTTTTGTTGTTAATCATCTATCTCGCGATAACGTTGCATTAAAAGCCTCTTGTATTCAGTTGGATTTTTATCCCAAAGTTGAGCAGCTTGAGCGTTTAAAGGAGATTTATTATTAGGCTCATTAAGTAAAGATTGTAAAGACAATAAAATGGTTTGTACATTGTAAACAGCTGACCACTTTTCTTTTAAAATATCAAGACAAATATTACCAGACATGTCTACGTTTGGATGCCACATAGGAGAAACAAATTTTATCGTTGGTGCTGTAAACGGATAATTTGATGGAAATGTCATTGAAATTTTAAACGTAAGTCCTTCATAATATGTTCCAGAGGGCCCAGAAATCGTTCCCGCCCATTGCAGTAAATTCGAATCCGAATCTGGAAAAGCGCTGATTCCAGGTGTATTTGACATCTAATAGTTAGAATAACATAAAATAATAATAAAATAATAATAAAATAATAATAAATACTAAATAAATAACTCACCATAAGTTGCATCAATTCGCTTTGTAAACGTTTAGTGACTGAATGTCCATCCGGCGCCTGACTCTGAATACTCGAAAGTTTTGTATGGTTGTGGGATTCCAAAGGATTTGTGTTCTGGGCCTCCATTTTGATATCTTCTTTGTTTTTTCTATTCTATTTATTTGGTTTTTCTTATTTGTTTATTTATTACTTAAATATTTATTTTAATTTTAATTTTAATTATAATTTTTATTTTTATTTTTATTTTTATTTGTTTTTCTTTACTGTTTGCTTTTTTTCTTATTATTTATTTTCTTATAATCTTTGTTTACTTATTACTATATTTATTTATTATTATTTTACTTATTATTTATTATTATTATTATTAATGAAAATTAATAATTATGATTTGTTTGTTTGTTTATTTATTGTGTGTTGCTATGTAAATGATGACTACTTAAAGTGTAAGCGCTCATAAATGTAGACTGTTACTAAGTGTTTTTTTTTTTTTTGTTTTCCTTTACTGTGTTATTATATTATAATATATTATACTGGTACTATAATATTATTTATTTTATTCTATCATTTTACTTGCACTGTTCTAATTTGCCTTTTATTTGTTGTCATGGTGATATGCCTATATTATATTATATTATATTATAATAAACATAAATAGGCAATATATAAACATAAAAAAAAAAAAAACTCCCATGACAACAGTTTTATTTTTCTTTGAATACGCTAGCATATTATATTCAGAGAAAACTATTGGCGTGTACCGGTAGTGATTTCGAGTTTAGATAATTTAGAAAATTTAGAGTATTTAGAGTATTTAGAGTATTGGTTTTATATTATATAATACGGTATATTTCATAGTGTATAGTGTATTGTTTGTACAATATATATATAATTTTTAAAACTGCACATTAAATTAAAGCACTACAAGTCACTATCAGACACTATAAGACACTATAAGACACTATAAGGTACTAAACACACTATCTTCAACTCTGCTCTAAAATATTCGTATTTTCGTGTTTTACGAACATTTACAAACAAACAAACTAACAATTAATTGTTATTGTATTACTAAGTAATACGATTATATATCGTATTACATACAATTACGTCTATCTACTTAAATGGACCAAGAGAACAAAGAAAACAATGGAAATGAAAACAATAAAAATAATGACAAAGATGAATTACCAAACTTTCCATTTAAATTAAATGGAATTATTGGTAA
The DNA here is from genome assembly GCA_030565755.1 of Ascobotryozyma cognata. Taxonomy (NCBI): domain Eukaryota; kingdom Fungi; phylum Ascomycota; class Trigonopsidomycetes; order Trigonopsidales; family Trigonopsidaceae; genus Ascobotryozyma; species Ascobotryozyma cognata. The sequence continues at coordinate 1,948 of JAJMCY010000079.1, forward strand.
AGGCGGCTTTGCGACAATTTACTCAGCCGTTGATTCAAAATCAAGACAAATCTTTGCATGCAAACTCATAAATTTTAAACGGGCAAAAAGATACAATTTTTCAAAAAAATCAATGCAAATCGAAACAACAATTCACAAATATGTATCTAATAAAAAACATCCAAATATAATAAAATTTTTCAACTATGGATTCGATAAAAATTGGTACTGGATTTGTATGGAGAAAGCAGTTGGTGGTGATTTATTCGATAAAATTGATCCTGATAATGGTGTTGCCATGGAAATAGTCCATTTTTACTTTTTCCAGCTAATTCAAGCAATTTCTTTTTTACAATCAATTGGTGTCGCTCATAGAGATATTAAACCTGAGAATATTTTTTTAGACAATTTTGGAAATTTAAAAATTGGAGATTTTGGTTTATCAACAATTTTTAAACACAATGGTTTATTTAAAAAAGTTAGTGATGTTGTTGGTTCGCCACCTTATTTAGCTCCTGAGGTAATTAAACCTCCTTATGATGCAAGTTTATCTGACATTTGGTCTTGTGGTATTGTTTTAATTGTCCTTTTAACTGGTTGTACTCCATGGGATGAACCAACAAGTAATGATATTAATTTTCGTACTTTTATTTCTTTAAAAGGAAGATCTAAAAACTTATATCCATGGTCTAAAATTCCTCCAGACTGTTTGTCTTTAATTAGAGCAATGTTGAAAATTAATCCAAATAATAGGTTCACTGTAAATGAAATTCTACAACATCCCTGGGTAACGCAAAAAAATTATTTGCTAAGCGATAACGGTCTTTGTGTCGATCCTGTTCTTTTAGCAACGAAATTGTTTGATTCGTTGCATATCGATATTAACAATCTTCCTTCTGTGGGTTCTGATTCAAATTCAAGTTTGGATTCCAACTTTGACATACAAATTCCATCGTTCTCCCAACCAATACAACCACTAGATAACTTCATCACTGTTAAAACTTTTGAAAATGAATTTTCCCAAAATTTTGATTATAATAAAAACTCATTGTCACAACCTATTGGAGTCAGAGACAACACTTCATCTGGAAGTTTAACAAATCTGTTGGATTTCAATGATGCTGAAAGAATTATAAGAGAAACACCTTCTCATTTACAATTCACACACGATATCCCAGAATCCTTTACACAAAGAGCTCGCTATTTTATGGACATTTGTCCAAGTAACAATCTCACACAATTCCATGTTAAATGTGGTTTCGATATTTTAATTCCCAGATTAAAATATGCTTTACATAGGTTAGCGGTTCCTTTACCCGTGGGTGATTACACTGCTTATTATTCTGTATACATTACAATTAAAATACATGCCACAGATAGAAGAAAATGTCCTTTATCTGGCGAAATAGAATGTAAAAGATTATCAGAAAAAGGTGGTGCTCTCACACAAGTTACTTTAACAAGATCAACAGGTGATCCTATAGAATGGAGATTTTTCTTTAAAAAGTTGCTTGCACTATGTAAAGATCTTTTATACATAACTAACTAATGTTTATGGTTGAATGGTTTCTTCTTTTATTTCTTATACCAATTTACGTTTTTTTGGTGTATTTAGCCGATTTATTTTAATGATTTCTTTTGGTCTAATTCATTTATTCCAATTACTCTTTTACGATTACGTCCTTTTGGGTTATTTTGTCTTTTTCTTGTATATTTACTCGCATTATCTATATACCCTATAATTATTGTATTTCTTATTAATATGTCATGTTATTTATTATTGATTAATTAGCTTATAACGTTTTTAATAAAATAAAAATTTTCTTGTATTATGTTTTTTTTTTTTTCCGAGTTTCATTTCTTACTCTTCAGTAGAGATAAGTAGAGATAATACCTAATACCATAATTTTGACCATTACCAAGAAAAGACACAAAAAGATTGTTGTCCATAATAAAAATAAAATAATCTTCCTGCTTAATTTTTATTATAAAATAATAATTTCTCATTAAGGCTACTATAACAATTGAGTCGTTTCTAGTAACTGTTCTTATATTCTAATGTAGTTATAAAAACGCGTCGTAGAAATTGACTTTTAACTTCCAAAATTTGAAATTTTGCTTAGCAACACATATTAATTTTCTTTTTTTACTATATAAATTCTCTTATTTTAGCGAAAAATTAAGAATAAATTTAAGAAAAATAGAAAAAATATAATCTAAAATCTGTTTATTTTATTATTTTTTTATTATTTTTAAGTTTTGATGTGAGTAGCGATTTAATTCCTAGTTTTTTATTTTAGTTTTTTCCATTTAATTGCAGTTTGGTTTTTTTATTGCAGCTTTAGCTGTTTCTCTAGTTTGAATTGCTTTACTAACATTTAAATTTTAAACTTATAGGGCTAGTATACATAAAGTAAGATGCTTTTTTACATGTGGGAAGCAAATATATAACTATATATATATATATTAGACTAAAACTAACAAGAAATTATAATTATTTAAGTTGTCAATATCTGGTATAAGAGCTTTCGAATCTGGAACCCGGCAAACTATCTCATTTGATGTACCCTTAACTTTAATTGTAGGCGCAAATGGATCCGGCAAGACTGTACGTTAATTATTTTAATTGTTAAATTTTTTTTATGAATAAATTAATAAGTTAGATTATTTGTAATTAGAGTAGTTTCCAATTTGTAATTTACAATTTTATCTTCTTATAATTTATAATTATTATATGATTGACTTTACTAACTCTCTTTTTAATTTACTTTTTACTTTCTAAGACTATTATAGAATGCCTCAAATATGCAACTACTGGTGATTTGCCACCCAACTCTAAAGGAGGAGCATTTATTCATGACCCAAGTATTACAGGCGAGCGGGAAGTACTTGCTCAGGTAAAAGTTGGGTTTACAAGTACAAGTGGTGCTACAATGGTATGCACAAGATCTTTACAATTAACTGTAAAAAAGAATACGCGGTCGGTTAAAACTCTTGAAAGTCAATTAATGACTGAAAATCATGGCGAGAGATCTACTATTTCTTCTCGTTGTGCAGATGTTGATAAGGAAATAATTTTACATTTGGGAGTTTCTAAAGCTGTATTAAATTATGTGATTTTTTGTCATCAGGAAGACTCTTTGTGGCCGTTATCTGAACCTTCAGTATTAAAAAAAAAATTTGATGAAATTTTCGAAGCTAATCGATACATTAAAGCCTTAGATGCAATTAAAGTTGTTCGCAAAGAACAAGTTTCTGAAATAAAATTATTACAGCAGGAAGTAAAGTTTTTACAATTGGATTGTGAACGAGCAGATAAGAAGAGGACAGAAAAGTTGCAAATCGAGTTAAAAATAAAGGAATTTTTGCAAGATGCAGAAATGTTAAAGAAAGAACTTACAAATATAACAAGACAATCTGATGAATTGTTTAAATCCAATCAAGAATTTCAAAAAGTACTTTTAGAGCATGATAGACTAGAAAATGAATGTCGTCTTCATATTGAAAGCCTTGAACGTATAAAGGCAAATACGCAGATGATGCCTATGAAATCTACTGAAGAACTACAAGATAATCTTAATAATTTTAATTCAATTATGCAAGGATATAAAAATGAGTTATATAATTTAGAAAAAAAAAAGAAATTCTTAAACGAAAGATTGTCTACTATGCGGTTAGAACTTAATATACTCATGAGTAAAGAAGGAGAATTAATAGCTCAAGAAACTGCTTATCAACGACAGATATCACTTGGAAATAGTCTTATAAAATCTCTTTGTGATGAATATTTTATTGAGTATGGAAATAATGACACTACATTAGTCTCCTTAGGCCATATAGACGAACTCCGAGAAAAATTAAATGAGGATAAAATGAGATTAGAAGCATTTCAAAAAAAATGCCGTGATGAGGAAACATCTATGCAATTATCATATGAGGAAAATAATAGGAAAAATAAAAAAAATAAAGAGGAATATGAACTTGCATGTAAGGAAAGATATGCTATAGAAACTCGGATTAAGAACCTAAAAGCTGAATCATCTCAATTTTTTCATATTAATGAAGGAGATGTTGCCTATGCAAAAGCAGAGTTAGAAATTTTAGAAGAAAAGCTTGCGGCATCAAATAAAGAAAGTAATAGTAAAGAAAAAAATTGGAAAGCTCAATGGGATGAACTTCAAACTGATGAAAAAGATGTTGAAAGCAAAATTGATATAGTTAATGCAAATCTTATTAGTGCTAATGAAAATTCTGATTCAAGAGTTAAAATAAAATTATTAAAAGATGATGTAATAAAACGAGAAAAAGGTATGAAAGCATTATTATCATCAAATTGGGATAAGATTTTATCAATTGTTGGAAATTCGACTGAAATCAACAAAGACACATCCTTAGATGGAAAAAATTTCCCATCGAAAAAATTAAAACAATTAGTTCAAGATAAAAATCAAGAAAACATTAAGAGTGAAGAAAATATTGAACAAAAAATAAAAGAAATCGAAAATAAAAAATCCAAGTTTGAGGCAGAGATCGAATATGTGAAAATGACACTTAAAAATAAGCGAGCTGAAGAAAAAGAGTGTCGGAAAATATTTGAAAATATTATGGGATCAGATGCTCGTGTCGAGGATTACGAGCAGAATGTTCAAGATTTAGAGAATTTCCTCCAGGAGGAAATCCAATCTGTTGATCAATTTGATTTTACGTACAAATACTATACCAAAGCTATAAAATATGTTTCACAAGTGCATTGTTGTTTACTATGTGAAAGGCCGTTTGGTCAAGAAAATACCAAAAATATAGTAGGTACGGGGATAGCAACAGACGCCGAGAAGAATGCATTGGAAGCATTTGTTACGAAACTTAGTCGTGAAGCTGAAAGAATTCCTGCTTTAAAGAAAGAAGCTGAAGAGAACGTTAAGGCATATAAGGAAGATATATCAAAAGCACGTGATTATAAAGTTGCGAATGCGATTGGACGTCTTCGAGCCTTAAGTTTAACAAGTAAAACTAAAGGTGGTACAGGGAAAGGGGAAGTATCAGAGTTAGAAAGTAAACTAATGGATTGTGAACAAAAGTTAAAGGAATTGGCAGAAGAAGAAAGAAGCATAAGAGAGGAGAAGGAAAGGATTAAAACTACATCTGATGGACTAGAAAACATTGGTAGAATTTCGAATGATTTAAGTCGAATTCAAGAAGAAATTCAGATTTTAAATTCTCAAATAATTGATGCCGAAAAGCTTTTGTCATTTTCCACTGACGAAGGAAAAACTGTGAAGGAGTTACAACAAGATGTTAAAGAATTAATTGAGACTTCTAGAAAACTTAAAAGTAAGGAAAGTGTAATTGTTGAGGAACGCGAAAAATGGAGGAGAAAATTACAAATGTTAAATTCTTCTGTAAATGAGAGAAGGATTGGGGTTGCAGAGCGAGAGAAAAAGTTAGAGGAAAGTAAGCAAATTGGAAGAACAATAGAGGAGCTTGAAGAGAAAAGAGTGTTGGTTAACGAACAGATAAAAACACTTAATAATGAATTAGGAGAACTTTCAGATATTTTAAAAAAGCAAAAGTATGAAATAGAAAATACGGAAAGGAAGAATCGAAATGAAGAACGAGAAATGAGTACAAGGATATCTATGCGAAGTGATAAATTTCGCCAACTTGAGGAAATATTATCTGAAAAGAAGCGGTATGAGGAAAGAGGTTCAGAAAGGGAATTATTAAATGCAAAGCAAAAAATAACTCAAAAAAAAGAAGAAATTAATATGATTGATAATGAATTAACAGATGTTATTGTGAACCAAATCGGAGATGCAGAAAAAAAGCTAAGTGATTCGGTTTCTTATGAAAGACAAATTCGTGATAATCTAGAAGGTCGGAAATTAGAGATTTTGATTAAGAATAAATACGGACGAGTTAATAGTTTAAATGTTGAAAAGGCAAAAGAACAGAATATGAGATATCAGGCAACAGCAGGAAAACTTAGAGATAGACAAGGAGAACTTGGTGGGGCATATTCAGGTAAGATGGGAGAGATAAGACAAATGGAGGATCAAATTAAAAGGATTGAAGATGAATTATCAAGCGAGTTTGAGTCAGTCTCGGAGCGACATCGAGAAGAGTTAATAAAATTAAAGGCAAAAGAAGGAGCATTAGAAGATTTAGGAAAGTATGGATCAGCATTAGATAGTGCTATTATGAGATATCATAGTTTAAAGATGGAGGAAATTAATTATATAATTGATGAATTATGGAAGCGTACATATTCAGGTACAGATGTGGATACTATACTTATAAAATCTGAAGAACCTCCTTCGGGAGGGAGTGGTAACAATAGATCCTATAATTATCGTGTTTGTATGGTTAAACAAGATGTTGAATTAGATATGAGAGGAAGATGTAGTGCAGGCCAAAAAGTACTTGCTAGTATTATTATTAGGCTTGCATTAGCTGAGTGTTTTGGAATTAATTGTGGTATTATAGCATTAGATGAACCTACTACAAATTTGGATAGAGAAAATTCTGAATCTCTTGCAAGGTCATTATCTACAATTATAGGAGTTCGAAGACAACAAAAAAATTTTCAGTTAATTGTAATTACGCATGATGAAAAATTTCTTAATGCTATGAGTAGTGCCCAATACACGGATCATTTTTACAGGGTTTACAGAAATGATATGCAGAAAAGTGAGATTGAAGATGTTCCTATATCTCATATTATGGAATGAGTTTTTTTGTTATTTATATTTTATATTTATTTGTTTATTTTTACGATTATGGTTACGGTTATGGTTATGTTGATTATGTTTATGTTTATGTTTAAATGTATATAAAATTAGTAGAAATTGGATATGGTTGGTTTATATTGTGTAGATGATGTGCGTTGGATGTTTTACATGACTTTAAATATAAAAAAACAAGAAAAGGAGTAAAGAAGTAAAAAGTAAGATTATAAAATATAAAGTGATCAAGGAAAATACATAAAGAAGATTAAAAATCGACAAGAAAAGCAAAATAGTAAAAGTACAAAAACATAAAATAACATAAACTCAAACTTAAATTAAACTAAAATGTAAAAATAAAAGTAAAAATATTAAAAAATATAAGAAAAATATCAAACAAAATTTTACATCAAAGTTTATAATAAAATACTAAAAAAAAAAAAAAAAAAAAAAAAAAAAAAAAAAAAAAAAAAAAAAAAAAAAAAAAAAAAAAAAAAAAAAAAAAAATTACACAAAAAAAAGGAAAAATTTTACTTCTTATATACAGTAAATTATATACAATTTTACATTTTTATTTGAAAAGCTCACTTCATAATTAGAATGACTTAAATGTAATTAAGTTTGCTAAAATTTACGACATATTTACGATTTAACACAAACTACGTTGGTTTACATAAAAAAGTGTAAAAGTTGCTACAGTTTACAAACAGTTTTAAATTAAAAATTAAACACACTGCCAATAATATTTGAATTATATAACTCATAACAACCATATTGTTAGATTATATATAGTGCAAATATAATACAATCTGGTAATACTGGTAAAAGTTGATTTTGGTGAAGCAGATTTTGAAATAGCAATTACCATATCAGTTGCCATAGCAACATTGCGTTTATAAGCAAAATATTACATGAAAATAATAAGTTCAATCTGATTACGAATATACAAACTACAAATTTACAATAAAAAAAAAAATACAAATATGCAAATATACAAGTATACAAATATACAAATATACAAATATACAAATATACAGATAAACAATGCACAATAGACAATAGACAATAGACAATAGACAATATAATTTAACCAGACTCTTTTATTTGTATCTCCACGACAACACGCAATCGTTATACATCATGCGCCGCGTTCGGAGCATGTTCTGCTTTTGGAAGAAATAGTAGGAATGATTTAAAATGAGCGACTTAAAAATAATATAAAAAAAGGGTGAAACCCTATTTCCTGTGCATACTCTTTTGCAGATTACAAAGAAAATATTTTTTATATAGCATTCTTGGGATACCCTAAGTTCACATATTCCTTACAAGTCTTGTCAGGTACGGATTTGGAAATGTTGTTATGGAGATGATAAATTTTCTATATGATATAATAAACAAATATATATCTGTATTTGTAGATTATTTATTTACGGAGTAGTCAAGGAGTCTTATAAAATGTAAGATAATATAGAATGATATAAATATAGTGAGAAATAAACTACGTAGCTAAGAATTTAGCTGAAATATGTAAGTAATGTATAAATAAATACTATAAAATATGTAAAAAATAATATGCATAGGGATTTATATACAATATGTAGTAGATAGATAATAGGACATATGGAAAACAGTTGCTATAGGGATTATTAATTTAATTATTAAAAATTATTGATAGTAATATTAATTGCAAAATAGTATCCATAACAACCATCCCCCTCATCTGCTTTACAATGATTCTTTGTTTTTATTGGCTGTTGTTTTTAAATTATCTTTGTTCAATATATAGAGTTAAAACGGTTATTAGTTAATAATATTTGTAAACATATTAGTAAGAATAATACACATATTAGTAATTAAATACAAGATTTTACAAATAATACAATAAATATTACTAACATATCCAAGTGACATAAATTGATTTGCATGTAGTAATTAATAAATGAATAAATGAGTAAATCAACTCTAAGCGTAAATTTGTATATAAGTAAGTAATGGTGTAGTTATATTTTTTAATTATAATTTGTTTGTTTATAGTTAGTTTGTTTGTTTTTATCTTTATTTTATTTTATTATTTTATTTTATTATTTTATTATTTTATTATTTTATTATTTTATTATTTTATTTTTTTATTTTTTTATTTTTTTATTTTTTTATTTTTTTATTTTTTTATTTTTTTATTTTTTTATTTTTTTATTTTTTTATTTTTTTATTTTTTTATTATTTTTTTAATTTTTTTTATTCTTTCGCTTTTAGTGTATCGTACCTTCGTTTAGTTTGTGTATACAAAAGTAAAACAAAGAAGTAAATAAAATACATAAAAAAATTAAATAAACTAAATAAATTAAATTAAATAAGCTTTATAGTTTCCTACTTAAATAGATAGTGGTATTGGTAATTTATTTTGTTTATTTTATTTTATTTTTAAATAATTTAATTTTATTTTATTTTATTTATTTATTTTATTTATTTTATTTTATTTATTTTATTTTATTTTATTTATTTTATTTATTTTATTTTATTTATTTTATTTTATTTTATTTTATTTTATTTTATTTTATTTTATTTTATTTTATTTTATTTTATTTTATTTTATTTTATTTTATTTTATTTTATTTTATTTTATTTTATTTTATTTTATTTTATTTTATTTCATTTTTTAAGGTTTGTATTTAAATTTAAATCCTGCTTTTATTATTAAATCTAAAATTTAAAACTTGTTTTTCACTTTTATTTTTTATTTTTTATTTATTATTTTTTAAAGTTTAAACTTACATTATATTTTAAGTTATAAGTTTATTTTTAGATTAAATTTTTAAATATTAAATATTAAATATTAAATATTAAATATTAAATATTAAATATTATTTTTTATTTGTAATATTTAAAACCTAATTTTAAATTTTTTTTTAACTTCTATTTTAAGTTATACTTTTTGAGTATTAATTTTATACTTTATAATTTATATTTTTTAAACTAAATTTAATTTTAAGTTTAATTTAAACTTAAATTACATTAGATTTAAATATATTCTATTAAATTCAAAATGCTTTCATGTGTTTTTGGAGTTTTTGGAATTTTTGGGATTTTGGGAATGTCAGGGGTTCTAACTCCAGTCTCAGGAACACCAATAAAATTATCCGGGGAAGACACATTTCTTGAGAAACGTACAGGTACAGCAACATGTCCGTACACAAAAGATAAAATACGTGGAGTTAATTTAGGAGGATGGTTTGTTTTAGAACCATTTATTAATACAAAATTATGGTCACAATTTACTGATGCATCAAATATTCCACTTGATGAATGGCATTTTTCTGAATATTTAGGTAAAGAAGAAACTCTTTCACAGTTGAATACACATTGGGATACATGGATTACATACGATGATCTCTGTGAAATCAAACAATCAGGTTTAAATCATGTTAGAATTCCTTTAGGATATTGGGCATTTCAAAACTTCAATAATGAGCCATATGTACAGGGTCAACTTCCATATTTGACTCGTGCATTAGGTTGGATTCGTGATCTAGATTTAAGCTGTTGGATTGATATTCATGGTGCTCCAGGATCACAAAATGGGTTTGATAATTCTGGTTTAAGGGACTCTTATGAATGGCAAAATGGTGATAACGTTAATAATACTTTAGTAGTTTTACAACAGCTGGCTGATTTCGTTGTTAATGGCAACTGGGTTGACGTGGTTACGGCCATTGAAATACTTAATGAACCATTAGGGCCAATTTTAAGTATTGATTCATTAAAATCTGATTTTTATCAACCAGGTTATAATATCGTTCGTTATAGACCAGATGGTTCATTAACAAATATTCCTGTTGCTTTCCATGATGCCTTTTTAACTCCAACAAAATGGAATGATTATTTACCAAATTTTTCAAATTCTTATTTAGACCATCATTCTTATCAAATTTTTGATGTCGGTCAAGTTTCATGGTCAATCGAAGGTCATATTGCCGCAACTTGTAATTTAGGTATATCTTTACTTGATGTTGGTATGCCTATTGTTGTAGGTGAATGGTCTCCTGCTTTAACTGATTGCGCTCCCTTATTAAATGGTGTTTATTTAGGTTCAAGATATGATGGTACTTGGAAGGATGTAAAAAACGCCACTGGTTCTTGTGCTGATAAAACTACGGTAGAAAATTTTTCTGATGAATACAAAATTAATTTAAGAAAATATATTGAAGCCCAAATGGATGCTTATGAACTTGATTCAAATTGTGGCTGGATTATGTGGGCTTGGAAGACAGATACTGCTGATGAATGGTCTTTCAAAGCTCTTTTAAATATCGGCTTAATTCCACAACCCCTCACTCAAAGAACTTATCCCAACCAATGTGGTTATTGATTTGATATGGTCTTGTTATGATATGATATTTTATTATTTTACCTTATTTGATGTTAACTTTATTTTTTTTATTCTTATTTTCCTTTACGTTATTATAGTTATTTGTTTCGATTTGCTTACTTTACTCTAGCTTTTATTTTACTTATTTTTAATTTATTTATTTTTTGTATTTCATTTTTCCCATTTCCTATTAATCCGTTTATTATCTATTACATTATTATCTATTCAGTATATTCGCTAGATATTATTTATTTAATTAAAACTAGAAATAAGCAATTACAATATGTTTATTTCAATACTTTATCTTAAATATTTAAATAATTAAAATACATAGCAATTCTTAACAATTGTAATTTGTTAATACATGGTATTCAACATATCTAGTATATGATATGCATTATCATATACTAGTCTCCTCACCTCATAATGTCTTGAAATAAATTAATCTTCACAGGAGATAACATTTCCTCGTGCGAAAACTCATTTTCTGAAAACTCACTTTCACCCTCACTCTTCCCCTCCAAATAAATATCGGGTTTATATTCCTTCCGTAAAGGAGAAGGAACAATAGTTTTGGAAATATTACTATATTGCGATTCTATATTACAGATTATATGTTCATTATTTTTGTTCTCTATACTTGTTGTTTTAACTTCGATTTGAGTAGTAGTATCATTTGTTATATTGCTATTACTAGTCAAGTTGGGTATTTCTTCAAGTGGGGGACGAGAAAAAACTCTAGACTTTCGTCGGTCTTGCTTTTTAATTTCTTGTGCCTTTTTCTTATATTTCTTCATACTTAGTTTGTTTACGTTTTCTTTTGCTTCTTTTTTGTCATGAGTGTTATTTAAACGTGGTGGACTTAGCTTAATTAAAGTTGCCTGCAACTTGTTTTCCATTGGTTCAATGACAGTTTTATTCAGTTTTTTATTCGTCAGTTCATTTTTATCTACTGGTTGTATTTTACTTGAATTTCTAGTCTGTACAAGTTTATTTCCTGGTTGTCTATCTGTTTGTCGGTCATGATCTGATTGGTTAATTTGTTGGTTAATTTGTTGGTTAATTTGTTGGTTAATTTGTTGGTTAATTTGTTGGTTAATTTGTTGGTTAGTTTGCCGGTTAATCTGTTCACTTTGCTGGTTTTCCATTGATGCATAAAAATTTTCCCAAGACTTTAGACTGTTCATTGCAATTTGCCAGTTAGTTTTTGCCTCTTGTAAGTTTTTATTTAAATTTCTATTTTCGGAAGTTAATTTAATAACCTCCTTTGTTAATGAGGTTATGTTTTTATTATCTGGTAAAGTATAACCTTCTACAGTACTATCACGCTTACGTTTACGGGAAAACAATAACTCCTTCACGTGCTGAACTGCTATAGAAAAATTATCAGCTAAGTCCTCTGCTACAACTGGACAATATACAGCTATTATACGGTTAATCTCGTTTTTATCTTTAGGCTGAACTTCTCCGGTTATAGATTTCATGTTAATATATTCTTTGTTTACAACCTGTCGAAGAGTTTCGTATTGTTTGGTTAATTGTGTGATTGTTTTTGTTATTGTGTTTGTATCTGGTGCATTTTTTGCATTTTTTGCATTTTTTGCATTTTTTGCATTTTTTGTATCTGGTGCACTTTTTGTATTTAATGATACATTATTGGTATTAGATGCATTATTGGCATGTAAAACAACATTTAAAGTGCACATATTCTCATTTATATCACTATAAGGAACATGGACTCTTTTTGGAGGATCTCTTAATCTTTTTTTTAGTTGTGAAATTTCGTATTCTCTGCTTCTTATAGAATTGTTACACCTTGCCATAGTATATTTTAATTCTGATTTGTATTGTTCTGATTCATTTTTTAATATTTTAAAATTTTCCTGTAATTTTCTTATTTCCTCGTCCTTTTCCTTTAAAACTTGTTGTAATTTCGCATTTTCTAAACTGGTTTTATCATATTTTTTCTCCAAATTTCTCGATTTTTCCTCCGCTAAATTCTTGTCAGTTTTTGCTATAGTTTCTGATCTCATTAGTTTTTCAATTTGATTAGTATATAAATCCGATTTATCCACTAGTTTTTGGAAAACTTTTAGTATTTTTGTAGTTTGTTTTAAACCGCTATGTCTGTGCTCATTTTTGTGTAAATTTGCTAAAAATTCAAATTTTATAGGTTCGTCTTGGCTTATGTAACCTTTTGAAATTAGTATGCTGTTTATACTTTTCGCAGTGTTTATTAGGTCAAAATTCGCGTCTGTCATTACTATAGAGTTATGGTTGAAAAATAATAATTTAATAAGTAGCTTAAATAGTTTTATAATTATTAATAATCTAATAATCTAATGATCTAATATAGATTACAATATTTTAAAATGAATTTAATAAATATAAATAAATTAAATTAAATTAAAATAATTACTATAAGTTAATAAATTAATAGATTAATCAATTATAAGCAGTTTAAAGAAAGTTAAATAAGTAAATTTAATAAAAAAACATGATATAATAAATAATTCAGCAATATAGTAAATTTTAAATAATTTAAATAATTTAAATAAATATAATAATTTTAATAATTTTAACACTATAATAATAAAATAATACAATACATTATATTATATTATATTATATTATATTATATTATATTATATTATATATGTCAAAATATTAATATTTTTAAATAATTAAATAAATAAAATATTTTAATACAATGTTTTAATAATTTAGTAAATGATTAATTTTAAATAATATAAATAATATAATAATATAAAAAATTAAGATTTATAAATACAATGATTAATAATTTTAAATCTAATACTTAATAAAATTAAATTAAACCACAATTTCTTACCATGGAATATTTAATAAAAATATTTAACTAATAATAAATATTAAATAAATAAATATTTGAATTTAAATTTCTAACTTTCTTTGCACTAAATTCGAATTAAAGTTTTATTTTTATTTTTATTTTTATTATTATTATTCTATTTTATTTTATTTATTTATTATTTATTTATTATTATTTAAGGAAAAGATAGCATTTATTTATTTATTTATTTATTTATTTATTTATTTATTTATTTATTTATTTATTTATTTATTTATTTATTTATTTATTTATTTATTTATTTATTTATTTATTTATTTATTTATTTATTTATTTATTATTATTATATATTATTATTATATATTATTATTATATATTATTTTATATATTATTATATTATTATCATTATATTATTATCATTATATTATTATCATTATATTATTATTTATTTATTTATTATTTATTTATTCTCATTATATTATTATTATTATACATTTGTTTACTTCTCCCAGTTTTCAAACAATTCGAAAACACTGTTGCTAGGCAACTAAAACAAACTCTAATTGTGTACATTACGTAGTAAAAAAAACACTCCAATACCATGTAATCATTTGTAATACATAACAAGTAATCCGTTACCAAGGAAATGCGTATTTCCAAAATATTTATATTATTGCCTTTATAAGTGCAATGTGCACACTCTCTGTGAAAAGGTTTGGTGTAGAACTGGACAAAAGATCAAATTGCCGCTCAAATGACCGCATTTAATAACCGCACGGTCTGTTTGGAACGTCTAAAAATACTGTTGAGTTTTTACTTGTATTATATATTTAAATTTATTAATATTATTATAACAATCACGTAGTTGTTTATATTTAAAACATATTATTAACTATTTTTAATAAGAAGCTCCTCCTAGCAGTCAATAAATCGATTATACGACTTTTTGGAACGCTGACTAATATAATATTTGTTGATACAAAAAACTGCCAGCTTCTAGTACATAGATTCAAAAAGACCGCAGAATGTCAATTATCATGATAAAATATCCTCTGGTTGCCTAGCTAAGACTTGTTGTGTACATGTAGAGGTAACACTGTATTCTATTCTATTCTGTAGAGGTTGGTATTTTTTGAATTGATATAATTTTATAATCTTATGCTATCGTTAGTCATATACCCAGTATAATTAGTAACATGCAAATATATATTACTAACAATACAACAAGCATTAGTAAAATGCCATCATTTCTATAGCAACTAATAATTTTTTTTGCGAATTGAACGGGTAGTAAGAAAAAGTCCATAGTAATAAAAAATCATTGTTGAACAAAGTGTCAAAGTAGAAAAGAATAAATAAATAACATAAATAACATAAATAGAAAAATTATAATAAATAAAATAATAAAAAACTGCAAAATGTCCGGCCAATATAAGCAAATTGAATCAGAAGAACAACCAATTCCAGAATTCCCTGGTTTATTTCCCCTTTTAGCCGCAAAAGAAAACCGTCCTTTGTACTGGGCTGCAACTTTATTTACCGTAGGTTATAATTTATTATTTGTTATTTGTTATTTAGTATTTATTATATAATGCTATTAATATGCAAATTGCTAACAATTAGGCTGCTATAATAGTTGTCAAATCTCCAATCATGGATGCTCTTGCACAGTGAGTTTTTTATTTTCTATATAATATTTGTATTATTTTTATTTAATTTTTAAGTTTAATTTTTAATTTTATTTCTTATTTTTTTACTTGTTAATTTAATGTTTTTATTTATTTATTCATTATTTATTTATATTATTTTTTTTACTCTACTGGATATGAGTTACTATGTATATACTATATAATGCTCTATGTTCTGTATTTATATTATTTTATTCATTTTTATTTATTTATTATTAACTATTAGAACATCGTAAACAATTTGTATATAATAATAAATTTTTTGTACATATAATTAAATAATAAAGCGTAGATTTTTTAAATACATATATATATTTATTTGTTGACTGTTTCTGTGTGTTTGTGTTTCCTATATTTATTTTCATATGGTTTGTATGTATTTTATATATATTTGTGTCTTTTACCATATATCTATTTTATATTTGAATCTCCAATTAAAAATTTGAAAATTAGACTAAAAACAATAGTTATATAAGATTATGTATTAGATTATTATTTTATTTTATTTAATTATTATTTTATTTAATTATTATTTTATTTAATTATCATTTTACTATCGTTGTATATTTCATACTCTCATATACAAATACATTATACAAACAATCAATCTACAAATCAGCATCATCTTCATCTGGAAGAGGCATGGTGGTAGCTTGATCCATCTCTTGTTGATATTGGTTCATCAAATTTTGATCAACTTCAACCTCAGGAGGTGCAAGAGCGGGTGATGCAACAAATTCAAGATTTGCCTTACCAGAGAGTTTTCTAGCAAGCCACAAGAATGGCTTTTCAAAATTATAATTTGATTTAGCAGAAATGTCATAATATTGTAAATTCTTTTTTCGATGGAAAGTAATTGTTTTAGCCTTAACTTTACGTTCCTTAACATCAACTTTGTTGCCACAAAGAACAATTGGAATGTTCTCGCAAACTCTAACTAAATCACGATGCCAATTAGGCACATTTTTATATGTAATACGTGATGTAACATCAAACATAATTATACCACATTGTCCATTAATGTAATATCCATCACGTAATCCTCCAAATTTTTCTTGCCCAGCAGTATCCCAGACTGTATGTTAGAATGGAATAATAATAATAATAATAATAATAATTGATAATTGACAACTGATCATTTATAATTTATAATTAATAAT
>JAJMCY010000079.1:18792-33536 GCA_030565755.1 Ascobotryozyma cognata
AAAAAAAAAAAAAAAAAAAAAAAAAAAAAAAAAAAAAAAAAAAAAAAAAAAAAAAAAAAAAAAAAAAAAAAAAAAAAAAAAAAAAAAAAAAAAAAAAAAAAAAAAAAAAAAAAAAAAAAAAAAAAAAAAAAAAAAAAAAAAAAAAAAAAAAAAAAAAAAAAAAAAAAAAACGTAAAACAAAATAAAACACAAAAATAATAAACAATTAAAAAAATTTAAACCTACCATCAAACTTGATTTCACCGTAGTTAGTATGGAAAGTCAATGGATGAACTTCGACACCAAGAGTAGCATTGTATCGCTTCTCGAATTCACCTGCATAAGTTAGAATTGACTATATATAATAAATAATGCGAATAAATTCGGCAATCTTACCAGTCAAGTGGCGTTTTACGAATGTGGTCTAAATGTTAGTATTACAAACGCCAAAAATAAAGAAACACTAAAAACAGTAGGAAAAAAACTCACTTTACCAGTACCACCATCACCAACAAGAACAAGTTTAAAGGTAGGCACCTTAGATTGATCAGCCATTTTTAAAAAATAAAAATAAATATAAATATAAATATAGACTGCAAAAGACTAAAATTTGTTTAATCTTTGTTTTTTTCTTTTATTGTTTTATTTTATTTTATTTTATTTTATTATTTTATTTTTATTTTTATTTTTATTTTTATTTTTTATTTTTTATTTTTTATTTTTTATTTTTTATTTTTTATTTTTTATTTTTTAATTATGATTCTAATAATATTTTTCAAATTTTCAAATTTTCTATGTAAAATCAAACACAATAAGAAAAAAAAAAATTAAATAAGGAAAATTAAAAAAGAAAATTTTGTATGGGAAAAATAAAAAATCCAATACGCAGCAACGAAAACTGAAAATTAAAAATTAGAAATTCAAGTTAAAAAATGAAAAAATTTCTCTATTTCATTCAGTTGCTGTGGTGATATATCACGTGAATATGTTTACAGTATGTGAAAAGTGTTTTAACTATAATAATACTATGTATTACAATAAAATACAATGTAATACCCACCAATTAGTCATGTATTACCGAGACTTTTCTATTTTTCTCTGCTCTTCTACATTGAGATTTGATTTTTAATAAAATAAAATAAAATAAAATAAAATATAATACAATACAATACAATAAGTAAAAAACATAAAACAAAGAACATTGCATTATTGTATTATAATTTCATTTTATATATAGTAAACCAGCATTTATTTAAATTGATATGGCGTAGATTTAATTGTGTGTATTTTTTTTATTTTATTTTATTTTATGTAATTTTTCTGGCAGTTGAATTTAATTACTTATTTTTATTTTTATTTATTTTAACTTTATTTTATTATATTTTATTTAATTCCAAATTTTATTTCATTTATTTATTACTCATTTCTAGTACACCCATGGATTCAACAAATTCATCTTTTAAAAACACACTCGATTTATCTAAATTCGTTTACGATAATTCTGCGGATTCTAATAGGAATCCGACAGATTCAAGTAAAAGTACAAACAATGTAGAAGCTGATGTAGATAATGTAGAAGACGTAAATGATGTAAAATTTGTTCAAGATATTCATAAAAACAGTATAAAAGACAATAAAGATAATAAAGATAATACAAATAATAAGAAAAGAAAGTTAAGGTTAGCTAGAAAATACGCAAGTCCTGAAAAGTATGCACATCTTCCACCTGTAAAAGACGCTCTTGATTATAATTTAGTATGTATTTTTGTTGGACTCAATCCTGGTGTAGCAACTTCTAAGAAACAACATGCATTCGCAGGGCCAACAAATTTATTTTGGCCATTGTTATTTGAATCTGGCTGTGTCACAAGGAAACTTAGTTATTTAAACGATTTGGATTTACCAAAAGATTGGAACTTAGGGCTTACTAATTTAGTTCCACGTACTACTGCGGAACAATCAGAATTATCAAAGGAAGAAATGGTTGAAAGAGTTCCATTTTTAATTGAAAAAATTCAAAAATATAAACCAATTTCTGTTTGCATAATTGGAAAGGGAGTTTGGGAATCAATTTATAAAAACCTATATGGTGTTACACTAAAAAATAAAGATTTTTCATTTGGATGGCAGAAGAATGAAAAAACTCAATTAAAATTAGGAAAATGTAACGGATACCAGGGCGCAATGATATTTGTAGTTCCTTCTACTTCTGGGAGAGTTGCTGCATATTCTAGAGAAATGAAATCTAATTTATGGAAACAACTAGGCAGTTTTATATCAAGTGAGCGGCAAGTGTCCAATGGCTGATCAACTATATTATCATTTGAATACTAGAATATAAGTTGAAATTAACTTCAAATTGCTAGAATATGTACTTTTGGAAGTAATTCTACGTGTTACTCTACATTTTACCTATCAAATGGTGAATCACTAGTATTAAATACTGATTACGATGTTACTGTAAGGTTAATTTGGATTTTAAACTTAAATTCAAATTTAAATTTAAAAATGAGAAGTTTAACTATCAATAACAAGCACATTTCTAAATTATGGAACACTAGGATAAGTTTCCGTATGTAACGCTCAATTTAAATGTTGAATTTAAACTATTGAGGTTAAATTTGAAATTTAATATTATATTTAAATATTATATTAAAATATTCAATTCGTTTTGAATTTACATATTAAAATATATTCAATTTAAACATTATTTAAATATCAACCGTATATACTAATTCAAATACTAAATTATCTATTACGAAATACTGTTAAAATTGTATTTTACGTTTAAATTCTCAATTCGTTTTAGAAATACGATACTGAATATAAAAAAGTTTTAACTTTTATAGCACAATACCAATCAAAATCGCAGTTACAGTTTCATACTTAAAGCCAATTTAACATTCCTTATATTATATACTTGATATTGGAATATTGAAGAAAATTTACATTAATTTACGTTAGTTTACATTTATTCTACAATTTACACTTGCCAATAAACTTTAAGTTTATTATTAAAATACCAACCATTAAAATGATTAAAAAAATAATAACTTAAAGTAATAACTTAAAATAATTCAATTTACACTAATTTAAATGAATTAACAATTTAGTCAATCTAAACCGACTTTCAAGGTGAACGTGGTTGTCATGCAAAAGAACCTTTAAATGAAGTTGTCGTTTTGGCCATACGACAGATTATAAAATACATAAAAAACACAAAAGTAATAATTTAACAAAAATACATAATATATAAATACATAAATACATAAATACATAACTAAATAAATACATAAATATATAAATACATAAATAAAATTACACATATTACTACTAAAATACTACCAAAATATTATTATAAGTGTTAATGTTAATAATATCGTATCACCATAGCAACTCAACCGTTAAAGGAACCTTTTAATCGCGTTCCATAGTTAAGTTTAAATATACAGTGTTTTTAGCCGTAGCCAGTATTAGAAGTCCACACACAGTCAGGTTTTATGTGAGTTTCCTAAGGTTTGCTTGAGTTTCCTATGTGTTTTCTGTAATTCCCTATGTGTTTTTAATTTCCAAAAGCTACAGTTTATTTCTAAATATTTCTAAGTATTTTAGGATTTATTATTTTTATTTTATATTTTATAGAAGTATAAATATTCTTTAAAAAAGTGCTTTTAAGCGAATAGGGAAATACATTAAAAGAAAAGAAAATAAAATAAAATAAAATAAAATATAATAAAAGAAAAGAAAATAATTATTAATTAAATAATAAATAATAAATAATAAATAATAAATAATAATAATAAATAATAAATAATAAATAATAAATAATAAATAATAAATTAATAAATAAATAAATAAATAAATAAATAATAAATAAATAAGTAATAAATAAATAAACAAATACAAGGAAGAATATAATAAAATAAGATATATTATAAGAAAATATAGAAAATATAGGAATCTTTATATTTAAAAGGGCGCCAAAGCGTGTTTAAAGCGTGTATTATATTTAAAAAGGAGTATACAAGTGTAAATATACACACACATATATATATATACTTATATATATATGCATATAAACTTGTGCTTATAAACTCGCGTATATACACACATTTTAAAACGCGTTTGTTGATATTTAGTTTTCTTTTATTCTTCAACAAGGTGGAAAATAAATTTTAGTTTTAATTTTTTAGGTGAAAAAAAAAAAAAAAAAAAAAAAAAAGCACAAAAAAGTATTTAAAAGTATTTAAAAGTATTTAAAAGTATTTAAAAGTATTTAAAAGCATTAAAAAGGCATTAAGAAAGGTAATAAACTAATTAGTTTGTTTCTAGTTGATTTTTTTTAATAATAATCAAATTTTATACCAAAATAATACAAATTAATACTAAAAATATCTTTTACGAATATCTTCTACTATTAGCATTCTAAGAACATCATTAACATGGACAAAAAATTAAGTAATGATAAGGAAAATTTAACTCTGAACGGTTATGAAGAACATTTAAAAGAAAATAAAATGAAAAATGAACTACCGTTAAAAGATATTAAAGCCCTATTGAAAGATTTAGAGTCCTCTAGATCACTATTGAGTGTATGCATAGCTTCTTTTGATGCTCAAAAAGACGATTCTTTGAAAATACAAAATTTAATTGATAAGCTAGCCTTGGTGGACGAGAAAATTGCTTTTTATAATGGAATGATACAGAAACTTAATATAGATTTGATGTTTGAGGAAAATATAAATTTTCATGGTAATAATTCGGATTTGAAGAATAGTGATTCAAATTCTAGTGAAAATTATTTGGATTTAAATGGGAACAATGGAAATTTTAATGCAAATGACTTAAATTATGAAAAAAATAATGAAAATTTTATTAGAAGTTTAAATTTTAGTGCAAATAACAAAACTCAAGAAAATAATGAAAATAATTTAAATATTGATAAAAATAATAAAAACAATGGAAATAATTTAAATCCTAATTCAAACAACACAAATTTCAATGACAGCATTTTCTATCTTACTAAAAGTAACACAAACTTTGGTGAAAATAATGAAAATTTTAAGACAAACAATGAAAATGACGGAAATAGTTTAAATTCCAATGCAACCAATTTACACACTATTAAAGACAATGCAAGTCAGAGCTTACATTCAAGTCTCCAAGGGAAGAACATAAATTTTAATCAACAGTCAAACATTAATAATAATCAATTCTTTAAAGAAAACAACCATTTTAAAAAAATTAATATACCTCCTGAGAAATATATTCCTAAACATGATAAAGCAGATAGACATGATATTGACGAAGACGATATTAGCATAATATCCGATGATGAATTTTATTCCAACTCAAATGCTATTGATTTATTTCTTTTAGATCCAAAATCAACTTTAAAACCAGACACTGACAAAAATACAAATTTAAACTTTACAAATGAAAAAAAATCTATTGCTTCGTCTCAAATATTGGAAAGAGTTGACAGTTTTCATGTAAATAAGTCTAATTCTTATACAATTCCAGTAAACTCCTCGTCAACTACTTCTACAATAAATAACTCTAATCTTTCAAAATCTCCTAAACAACAAACTACAACTATTATTGATATTGTATCTCCCTTGTCCAATCTTCCAAAGTCTCCTTTAAACCTAGAAAAGAAGAGACCAATTTTCACAGATACTTCCGCTAAATCCAATGAATTAAAAAAGAGTAAACATGATATTAATACCCCAATAATAGCACCTTATGAAGTTATAGATCTTACAGATGAACCAGAATCTGAAACTCATACAACTAAAAACTTTAAAAATACCACTTTTGCAGGCTCAAATAAAAATATTTCTAGCACCTCATCTAGTACAAATTCAGCCCCTTCAAATAAGTCAAACACCTTTCAACCTAGTGTTCCTTTAAGTATTGCTCCTAAAACAAAATTCTCCCAAAATAAAAAGAGCCACTTTACTTTGGATAATATAACCAGCCTGTTACATAAAAATCAAAATCAAAATCAAAACCAAAACCAAAATCAAAATCAAAATCAAAATCAAAATCAAAATCAAAATCGAAAGCAAAATAGTACAGAACAAATCGATTTGTCACGCAAAAATTATAATATCTTAAACTCCTCAATTCACGAAGGAAACAAAGGTAAATTAACAACTGACAACGCAATTCTTCAGGCGAAAGCCTTATCTCTTATGTCTTCACTTACTTCTTATATTACATCTGGTCATGATATATTATCCAAGATGAGAGAATCACAATTTAAATTTAATATAGAAAGACATAGGCTAATGTTGCAACTTATGATACAACAATCTACTTCTGACAGGCTTTTTTTGTTGAAACAAAAGAATAAGTTAAATTTAAAATATTATGTTGACTGTTTAGCGGCTGCGAATAATCGTGCAAAAGAGAACTTGTTAAAATTTAATTACGAACTACAAAATTCTACATTTCTTTATAAAGCATCAGTTGATGGCTCTGGGAATACTATACATGAATCTCCTTTTACAATTGAAGATAATTCTTCATCTCTGTTAATATCTTCTCCATTAGCAAAAATACCAGATATTCCTGAATCAATACGAAATTCTACAATACCTAATAGCGTCTTTAATAATAGCATTCTTAATAATATCGCACAATTACATTCAGCCCCATCTACATCATTCGGCCTAACTTTTAATAAAGAAGCTAATTTATTAGCTTCAAGCATGAAAACAAAAAAAACTTTTGATTTTCATCATTATTTAGCTCATTCTTCTAATATTTCAACTGATGGTTCAGAAAATTTCGGAGCCACAAGATCTAACGCAGAATTAGCTAAAGATCTTGCTCTATTAATGGATAACATTCAGTATAATGATGAAGGTGAAAGTAATTCAAAGGCTTGGGAAGGTACTCCCAATGAAATGAATATTAAGCTTATGGAACATCAGAAAAGAGGACTATCATGGTTAATACAAATGGAAAAAAGTTGCAAAGGTGGTATATTAGGTGATGATATGGGATTGGGGAAAACTATACAAACTATAGCTTTAATTTTAGCAAGAAAATCCCCTAATTTAAATTGCAAAACTACATTAATTGTAGCCCCCGTTGCATTGGCTGTTCAATGGTATGATGAAATAAAATCTCGAGTTAAAAAAACCTGTGAGCTTAATGTTTTGATTTATCATGGGCCTAATAAGAAGGCTTTCACATTTAAACAGCTTAACGAGTTTGATGTTGTAATAACAACTTATGGAACTTTACGGAGTGAATTTGCTAGTTGTACCCGGTTAAGAATTGAAGATGCAAAAAAGAATAGTGATAATATTTCAATAGATGCAAAGTGTAATAATCCGTTTTTCAATCCATCTTCTAAATTTTATCGAGTAGTATTGGATGAATCCCAGTTTATAAAAAATAAAGCTACAAAGGCTTCCATTGCATGTTGGAAACTGAATTCTGTTCATAGATGGTGTTTAAGTGGAACACCTATGCAAAATAATGTTGACGAATTATATAGTACGTTGCGGTTTTTACAAATAAAGCCATACAATGAGTTTTCGCATTTTAGTTCTTCTATAGCGCGTCCCCTGAGATTTAGTGCAGAACCGAGTAGATCTGCATTACGAAAACTTCAAGCTTTGTTACGTTCTATTATGCTTAGAAGAACTCATAATTCGAAAATAAATGGGAAGCCTATTTTATCATTACCAGAGAAAACAATAGAACTTGTTCATTGCAGCTTTAATGCTGAAGAGCAAAGATTTTATACTAGTTTAGAAGAACAATCAGCGAATGAAGTCAATAATCTTTTTGAATCCGGAGAAGCTTCTCGAAATATTCAAAATATATTTGTAATGCTTCTTCGATTAAGAGAAGCTTGCGACCATATTTGGGTTTGTAGGGATAAAAGTAAAAACAACTCTTCGTTATTAAATTCGTTGAATATGAAATTAGATCAGACATCTAAAACCAGAACTCTTGCAGAAAAACTAGCTCCAGATGTTGTTAAACGCAATAAGGAGAAACAACATTTTGAATGCAGTGTTTGTTTAGATGTAATCGAACCAGAAAATGTACGTATTTTTTACCCATGTGGTCACGATTGCTGTGCTGATTGTTTACTTTATCTTAAGGAAAAGGATGAGAGTAATGGAATTGCAGCTGGTACAGATAGTGGAAAAGTATTACAATGTCCTACTTGTCGTTCTCCATATAAGGTTGATGAGGTGATTAAATATTTAGTTTTTAAATCTGTTCATATGCAAGAAAACAATACAAATTCCGAAAACATGAATAAAGAGTCTGGCTCAATTAGAACTAATGAGCCTAATAATTTAGATGGAAATGGATTATTTCTAAATGGAGATAGAGAAGTTTCCTTGGCGGGAAATCAACCTTTTATATTAGGGAATGCTGGATCATTTGAAAACAAGAATTTAATTGAAAATAAATCAATCGAACCAAATACCGAATTAATAGATTTAACTGGCGATAATAATGTTAATAATGTGAATTATATGAAGGATAAGGATAATGGTATTAATAATAAAAAAGATGACGAAATTAACTCACGTACAAATATATTTGCATATTGCGAATATACTGGTCATGATAAATTGAAAAAGGTTGAGTTGAAAAAACTACTTAAAAGACATTGGAAAACATCTGCTAAACTTGAAAAGTGTGAAGAATTATTAATTAAAAATGTTAAGGAACAAAAGAAAACTATAATATTTTCTCAATTTACAGATATGCTTGATTTAGTTGAAGTTATTTTAGAAGAAAAAGGATGGGGATATTCTAGATATGATGGAAGTATGAGTACAACAGATAGAGAACAGTCACTTCGAGATTTTCGAACAACAAATTCAGTTGCATTATTAATGAGTTTAAGAGCAGGTAATGTTGGATTAAATTTAAGTATAGCCTCTAGTTGTATAATATTGGATCCATTTTGGAATCCATTTGTTGAAGAACAGGCAATAGGAAGAGCGCATAGAATAGGACAAACATGTCCTGTAACAGTTTATCGTATTGTTATAACTGCTACAGTTGAAGATAGAATCTTGAATCTTCAGGAAAAAAAGCGTAATTTAGTTCAAGGTGCATTAGATGAGAAGAGTTTGAAGGATATTTCTAGGTTAGGATTATCTGAACTTCAATATCTTTTCGGCATAGGTAATGGGCCGATTTAATAAGTTTATATACATGTTACATGTTTACAGGTTATTAAATTAATTAGATTTATGTGAAGTATATTTTTATGTTTTTTTTTTTTTTTTTTTTTTTTTTTTATATTACTTAATTGTTTTTAGATAGCTTGTTTTCTGTTGGTATGTATTTACAGGAATGAAAAGAAATATTTGATAAGAATATTAGACATGAGAATGAGAATGAGAATGATATATTAATTAACTAGTTGAAGAAAGTTTTCATAAACAGATGCAATTCTTAATTGTAAAGATTTATTTTTGATATCTTTAAAAGTGACTGTAGGAAGAATAATTCTAGTTTGTTCGACAATACTTTCGATTCTTACAATTTGCGTTTTAGACATTATATCCTTTGTGTATAAAGCAGATTTTGATGTTCCAGTTATTAATTGTGAAAATTTTAAATCTAATTTTTCAATAAAATTAAGTATTTTGTCGGCTTCTTTAAGTGAAGACGGCTCATTTTCCGATATCGGTTTAAATCCTGTAATATAATTATTAAAATTCTCTGAAATCTGTATTAAATACTCTGATTGGATTCCTACAGGAACCCTTCCCGTAATTGTTAACAAATCAACAAGTGAGTTTAATTCAACTATGACTTCTGCAATGCATTTAAATGGATCATTGTTTACAGGTGAAAATGGAGCATTAGGATCTGGTGATTCATTTCTTCTAATAAATCTTCCTGAAATTCGAAGTAAATTTTCATCTATATATGAAATTAGTTTCGACTCCTGTGCTGCCGATAGTTTTTCTGGATATTTGTTACTTAGCATTATAGATACGAAAAATAGATAATAAATAGTTAAATACAAATACAAATGCAAATACAAATACAAATACAAAAGAAAAAATTAATCAATGAAAAATAAATAAATAAATAAATAAATAAATAAATAAATAAAGCGTGAATAATCAAAAATACACAGTTAAAGTTAGTTACAGTTACAGTTACAATTACAGTTTTAATTTACTACTACAAGACAGCTTAAATACAAACAAACGTAATATATTATAAACGTAAACTATAATCTTTTGGATATTATCAAATGTAAAAAAAAGGTAAAATTAAAAATTTAAATTTTCGAATTTGAAAATAGTAAAAAATATTAACAAATGTTATATTATACTTAAACAAAATATAAATATTATAATAAATATTATAAAATTTAATATTAAATTAAATTTATATTTAAGCTTTAACAAATATTATAAAATATTATAAAACGCTATAAAATATTAAAATAATACTTAAAAAGAATATCTATGATTCTAAATGTTTTAAATTAGCCTTAACAAAGTACTAAAGATGTTAAAAAACATTAAATTAAATTTAAGTAAACTTAAACAAAATCCAAAAATATAAACAATTTTAAAAACTTAGTATTAAATTAAATTAAACTTAAACATAATACTAAAAAGTATTAAAAAACTTCTATTAAATAAAATATAAATTACTTAAACGAAAGATCAAAATTTTAACAAAATATAGAAAATATGTACAATTATTAAAAAGTATAATTAAGAAATTTAACATTAAACTAAATAATATTAAACTAAGTTTTAACAAGATATTAAAACTTTAATTTATATTAACAATATTTAAGTCATATAAATTCATATAAATTTATTTGAAATTAACTTGAGCAAATATAAAAAATTTAAGTATTTAGAAAATCTACGTAGACTTTGTTTCTAGACGAACACCATGCCAGTTTTTAATATCCTCTGAAAGAACCTGGTTTACTAATCGATGTTGTTTTACGGTTGTAAGACCTTTAAATTGGTCAGAATGAATGACTATTTGATACATCGACCCACAACCGCCTGCACATTAAATTAGAATTGTATATAAATGAATATAGAATACCAAATAATAAATCTATGCATAAATATAAATATAATCATATAAATATAATCATATAAATATAATCATATAAATACATAAATATATAAAAAAAAAAAATATTGTACTCACCAGAAATATCCTGGACAGACAAAAGTGAGGGTTTGAAGACAGTTTTCAACTTGGCAGCGATTGCAGACTCGGCAGCTTCTTGTGCTGTTGATAGTAATCGTTTGAAAGTGTGATTCATTTTGTTTGTATTATCTATGTATAATTTTGTAATTTATAAAAGGTCTATACCAATAAATTAGATGTTTAATATATTCTAATATATGTAATTACAATTTACAATTTACAATTTACAATGCTTATTTGCATTTACACAATTTGATTACATGGCAAATTAATTAAATTATATAATACATATTACAAATAATATCTACGTAAAGTGCAAACACAACTATTATTGATTAAATTCACAACATGTGATATCAAATATTTAAAATAATAATCTCTAAATTTTTTGATTTATATGTTGTTTTTAAATTTAAATTTAAATATCAAACACAATCAAAATCAAAATCAAAATCAAAAAATTAGCTTTTTCCGCTAATTATCAGGGCCCGCTTTATAACAATATTAAAAAAATTCAATATTTTCCCAGTTCAAACTTTTACGTTGCTATGCAAAGATGTATGATATAAAAAGTGAGTGCAAAGTAAAATTTATAATATAGAATATTTTAAATGCTATAATGCATATTTCAATATTTTTATGCCAATTCATTTAATTTCCAAATAAATTTATTCATTATTTTCACAATTTAATAAATTATTTCATTCTCAAATACTTTAATAGTTTTTTTATTTATAATATAATATAATAAAATAGTATATTAGTATTATGGTATAACGTAATTACAAGTATCTACGTTATACATCATAACAACGAATCTGAGAAATACAACTTAAAAGCAAGAACAATGGACATTGTCCATTGTTCTATCCCAATATAATGATTTTTAACTTTATTTCTCTACTATTCTTTGTCTTCTTTGTGTTTGCCTTTATTTAATGTGGTAGTTCTTCTGATGTAAATGAAATGTAAATTATTTAAAGTAGTTGTAGTTGGAATAAACATTTGTAAATATTTGTAAATATTGTGTATAATTATAATTAAATAAATAATTAATTATATAAATAGAATATTAATATATAAATAGACTATTGATATATAAATAGATAATAGAATATAGATAGAATAAGTTTATATCTATAGTGCTCGATGGAAACGCATAGTAGAAAATTCACCGAAGGAATAACGGCAACAATTTTAGGAATTATACTAGGAATAAGTTTAACATTAAGTGTTATATTTTATATTGAATCGTATAAAAATAAATTATGGACAATTACATTATATCTTTCATTCCTTTCATTTTTTCATTTAACAGAATATTTAATTACAGCGAAATATAATGATAAAAAAGCCAATTGGGATGCTTTTTTATTAAGAAATGGAAATGCCTACACTATTGCACAGGTTTGTACAATTTTAGAAGCAATAATTGAATTTTATTATAAACCATGGTGGATTTTATCAAATAGTGGTAATAGTAATTATTGGATAATTAATTTTATTAAAAATAATAATAATAAAATTATTATAATTGGTTTATGTTTTATTATAATGGGACAATTATTAAGAAGTCTAGCTATGGCTCAAGCTGGTGCTAGCTTTTCTCATTTAATTACAGAAAATAAACGAGAAGATCAGGTTCTAGTTACAACAGGTGTTTACAGTTTCTTTCGACATCCTTCTTACACAGGATATTTCTACTGGGCTATAGGTATACAATTTTTACTTTTAAATCCTTTCTGTCTACTATTGTTTGTTTATGTCTTGCGAAGGTTTTTTAAGAGGAGGATTGAGTGTAAGTGTATAAATATATTATGTAATATGTTGTGTAATTTATTACATAACATATTTCATAATGTGTTATTTATTTAGTTATTATATTACGTAGCATACTATATATAATATTATATATATATATATATATATGCAAACTATACAACATTGCTAACATCCAGACGAGGAAAACCAATTGATTGAGTTTTTTGGACAAGATTATGCAAATTATGCTGAAAAGAGTTATGTACTGATTCCATAGTAATGCAAAATAAATTTAAACAGAGTAGTTGCTACAGTGATATACATTATTATGCGGCATTTAATTGCATGAACAACAGTTGTTCTGGTTACGTGAACACGTAATACATTGTATTAGACTATACTGTATAGTGGATGTAATAGTATATGAGTGTATATAAATAATAGTATTTGTATATATATAATATATAATATGTATTATGTATATATAGTATGTATACTTTATATTTGTGCATAAATAATATATATAAATATAATATGTAGTATGTATAGTATAATATACAACGTAATATAATATAATAGAGAACAGTGTAAAGACTGGAATAGAATAAACTGAAATAAAACGTAATCACCATAACAACTATACGTCACTATAACAACTCTCCATAATCATAGTGAATCTCCATAGCATAAATAACGTAATAAACAAAGTCATCGGAAAACCAAAAAATAACAAAAAATAACAAAAAATAACAAGAAATAATAGAAAATAAACAAAATAAGAAAACTAGTAATAAATAAACAAAAATAAGGCAGCCTATTTGGTTTTTTTTATTTTTATTAATTTATTACTTTTTATTTTTTTTTTTTAGTTTATTTTTTTATTTATTTATTTTATTTTATTTTATTTTATTTATTTTATTTATTTTATTTTATTTATTTATTTATTTATTAGTTTTTATTTTTTAATTTATTTTATTTATTTTGTTTATTTATACTTTTTATTAATTTATTTATTTTTTCATTTATTTATTTTCTATTTATTTAATTTCTATACAGTGTGCTTACTTCAGGTTCGCCACTCTGAACTATTTAAATATTTAAATATTAATTATTTAAATATTAAATAAATAATATAATCTCATATAAACATGAGCTCAAACTCTTCTGTTGCTGCTTATAATGCAGCTGCAATAGCTACTACTAATAATAGTAATACAAAAACATTACCAAAAAAAAAAAAATCAACCTCATTCGCTCCTAATACAAAATCAGCATCACACTCGTCTTCAACTGTTTCCACAACAGTCGGTCCTACTACACATCGTACTACCGCAAATGGAAATATTATTACAACTACAACTACAACAACCACAACAACGGAGACAATAACTGATACGCCTCAGAAGCCAAAGCATCTTTCGCAAACTGGTAAGAACATGTTTTACCCATTATATATACCATACCACTATATTTTATGTATACGCAGTATGCATAAAATATGGTGTATATGTTGTATATATATATATTGTATGAAATCTATTTAAAAAAGAAAAAAAAAATCAATTTTGTATTTTATTTTCCAAATAGGATTTTTGCTTTATTTTGTGTTTCCAATAAAATTATTTTTGTTTTTCCTTTAATTTAATTTAATTTAATTTAATATCATTTCTTTTTTTTTTTTTTTTTTTTTTTTTTTTTTTTTTTTTTTTTTTTTTTTTTTTTTTTTTTTTTTTTTTTTTTTTTTTTTTTTTTTTTTTTTTTTTTTTTTTTTTTTTTTTTTTTTTTTTTTTTTTTTTTTTTTTTTTTTTTTT
>JAJMCY010000080.1:0-33217 GCA_030565755.1 Ascobotryozyma cognata
TACATACGCATTTCAAACACTGCCTAGAAACAGTTCTAGGTACAAATGTGCACACTGTACATATTTATACACGACAGCTTCTAGGCAAGCTCGTTTCTGATCCTCTTCATTTTATTTCCCATTATAAAGCAACGAAAAATTTTCTTAAAATTTTTACTAGTAAAGCTGTATTTTTTATTATTTTTTTATTATTTTTTTCTTAATTATTTTTTATTTTTTTCTATTGATTAACTCTTTAATAATTTGTATTTACTTAAATATATACTCTATAAATTAAATAATCAGCATGAGCAAAATTGAAAGTTCTCCTATTAAAGAAGAACAAATTAAAAAAGCAACAGAAGCTCTTTTAAAGCATTTAAAAAGTAAAAATGAAAATAATAAACCAAATTTATTAGAAGAAAATAATGAAAATGTAGAAAATATTTATTTAGTTGTAAATTCTAAAAAATTTTTTGCAAATAGTAAAAGTTTTAAACCATTAAAAATTTCATTAAAACATCCTTTATATGAATTTTCAAAATGTTCAACTTGTTTATTTGTTAAAGATCCAGAAGAAGATTATAAAGAAAAAATTTTAGAAGAAAATTCAGAATTAAAAGGTACAATTGAAAAAATAATTGGTGTTTCAAAACTTAAAGGAAAATATAAATCATTTGAATCTCGTAGATTATTAAGAGATTCATATGATATGTTTTTTGCTGATGATAGAGTTATAACACTTTTACCAAAATTATTAGGTAAATCATTTTTAAGTTACAATCGTACACCAATTAGTATTAGAGTTATTAATCATAAAAACGAGATTAGTAATCAAACTATTAAAAATGAAATTAAAAAAGCATTTAATTCAACTTATGTTTATTTATCTCCAGGTACTTGTCTTACTATTAAAGTTGGTAAATCTTCATTTCCATTAAATGATTTAATTGATAATATAAATTCTATAATTTCTGTTTTACCAACTTCAATAATTAAAGATGGTTGGGATTGTCTTCAAAGTGTTCATATTAAATCTACAAATAGTACAAGTTTACCAATATATTTATCTGATTCTAAATTTATTGGGAACCAAATAGAAGGGGAAAAGAAAGGGGAAAAGAAAGGGGAAAAGAAAGAGGAAAAGAAAGAGGAAAAGAAAGAGGAAAAGCAGAAGGTTGAGGGTAAAAAAGACTCAAAGGAAAATAAAGCGTTAGAGGATAAAAAGGACTCAAAGGAAAAAAATAATTCAGTTTCAAATGAAAAAGAAAGTTTAAAAGGAAAAGAAAATTCGAAGGAAAAATCAAAATTGAATGTAAAATCAAAATCTGATAGAAAATTAATATCTAATGGTTCTGTTAAGAATAATTCAAATACATCCAATACTAATAAAAATTCTTCTAAACCAATTAATGAGAAAAAGAGAGTTTTAAAAGATGATAAAAAACAGTCTTTAGGAGATAAAGAAAATAAAAAGAAACGAAGAAAATAAGCTCTTAAGGATAAAAATTAATAATATAATTAATTAATATAAAAGTATTTTGTTTATGAATATAGTTATGGTTTTTATTTTCGTGTAATATATATATATATTGTATATAGCAAAAAGATAAATTTATGTTATTTTTTTTATATATTCATGAATGGCATAATAATTATTTATGATGTAATTGAATAATTGAATAATTAATTCTAAATATATAATAAATAATAAATAATAATAAGAATAATAAAATGATTAAACCCACGGAGCAAGATAACTCCTTGCAATATCTATTATAGAATCATTTGAAATCGTCATATGGTCTCCTTGGAATGTTTTAAATTTCAAAGAACCATGTTCATTTAAATATTTTAACCCTAGCCAATCTTCTTTATAAATAGTAGACTTTTCTAAAGGAATATTATTTCCATTACTATCAATAGTTTCAAACCACTAGATTGAATTTAAAAATAAATATTAGTAAATGCATATAAAATTAAGTATAACTAATATATATAAAAAAAAATCACATACAGCACTCTGTTTAGGAACAATAACATTATCTTCAGAAAACTGAAACATAACAAACATTTCTAACTTTTTCATATTTTCTAAATATGTATTGTTCTTTTTGTCTCTTTCATTATTTATATCTGCTAAGAAATTCGAATATTCCAAATATTTATCCATTTCGTCTGGATTCTAATAAGTTAGAATTAAAGAATAAATATAAAATGTTATAAATACAAAATAATGATACTCTATAAAATTGTGCAGCAATGAAATTATTTTGACTCCATGATGACCATATTTGGCTTTTTAATAATCGATTTCTTTCTTTACACGGTAAATTACTGCACGGTGTGAGATCAGTAATTCCTATTGAAAGTTAGTAATACACAAAAATAAAAATAAAAATAAAAATAAAAATAAAAATAAAAATAAAAATAAAAATAATAACAATAACAATAACAATATACACACCAAAATGAGGAGCACCAAAAGTGATTAGCCGCTTTAAAGGCGGATCATTATACCGTTCTAAATATCCCCGTAAAAATAAACCTCCTTGTGAATTTCCTATAGCGTTAAACCCATCAGCTAATTCTGGAATTTCTTTAATTTGAGAACTAGCAGAAGAAATCTATATGCTGTTAAAATAAGCAACAAACAAATAAAATATCAGAAACTTACTTCCTCGTTGATATTTCCAAATATTGAAGCTTTGGTATCCGTCGAAGAATTATTATCAAACCTAACATGATAAATATATATACCAGGATACTGTGAACTTATTAGTTCGTCCATTTCTTTTAGTCTATCTGACGAATAATTATCACCCATTCCATGCCAAATAATTACTGGATCAGGAGTATTTCCTTTTTCCGTAGTTTTAAATATTTTTAAAATATCTTGCTGGTTAGAATTAAAAATTAAATATGGTGACCTTTCAACTATTACTTTTCCTAAAGAAAATCCAAAAATACAAGAAAATAAAAAACTCCGTAGAAACATATTTTTATTATTTTTTATTATTTTTTATTATTTTTTATTATTTTTTATTACTTTTTATTATATTTTTTTATTTTTTATTATTTCTTTACTATTCTTTTAATCGTACTCTATAAACAAACAATAAGATTTATAGAGCTCAGAAAGCTGGGGAAGTTTTACCCGGATCAAACATTCTGTAAATAGTATGGGTTACCATACAAACTATTGGTTTTCTATAAAATATATATAATGGAAATAATAAGGAAACCCAAAAAGAATCCAATGAAATCCGAATAAAACATATAGAAATATTAGACCTGGAAAAACAAAAAAATTAGTTTAGTATGGTAAATGGATTTTACGCTGCATTGAATTTAGCTTTCAATGAAATAGAATTTTGTTTACATATATTTTTGGATGTTCTGATAAAACTTATCTAATATATATTTACAATAAGCAAGATATACTAAAAAAAACTGTTATATTGGTCAATTGTTGGAAAAGTTTCAAAAAAAGCACAAAATATATATAATAAATAGAATAATAAATAGAATAATAAATGTAATAATAAATAGAATAATAAATAGAATAATAAATGTAATAATAAATATAATAATAAATAAAATAATAAATAAAATAATTAATAAAATAATAAATAAAATAATAAATAAAATAATAAATAAAATAATTAATAAAATAATAAAATAATAAATAAAATAATAAATAAAATAATAAATAAAATAATAAATAAAATAATAAATAAAATAATAAATAAAATAATAAATAAAATAATAAATAAAATAATAAATAAAATAATAAATATAATTAAAATAACAAAATAAATAAAATAATAAATAAAATAATAAATAAAATAATAAATAAAATAATAAATATAATTAAAATAACAAAATAAATAAAATAATAAATAAAATAATAAATAAAATAATAAATAAAATAATAAATAAAATAATAAATAAAATAATAAATATAATTAAAATAACAAAATAAATAAAATAATAAATAAAATAATAAATAAAATAATAAATAAAATAATAAATAAAATAATAAATAAAATAATAAATATAATTAAAATAACAAAATAACAAAATAACAAATAACAAACAAACAGATAACAGATAACAACAACAAACAATAAGAAAATGTTAGTAACTTGAACTTGCTAACTCATAGTTAAAAATAAGAATGTATAGTATGTAAAAAAAATAAGAATATAAAATAGATAAAAAAAGAAGTTAACTAATTAATAAACAAGTATAAAATATCTTAAATTTAATTACTTATTCAAGAATGATCTAATAAATAATTTGTAGCATTAGACAAATTATATTTCGTCTTTTTTAATGCCTTTTGAGCTGACTTTTGTGAAAATCCCATAGCAACTAATTCATTTATTTGATCTTCATAATTTTCAGGTTGTCCACTAGATGTTTTAGAAGATGTACGTTCATGAGATTTCTGTTTCTCACCATAGTTTCCTCCAAAATCGTTTTGCGTTTTAACCTGACTTTTTTGTTGATTACCATTTACCGTAGAAGTGTTATATGATTGAGGTTGCTGTACTTGTTGCTGTTGCGTCTGAGAAGGTAAACTACTCTGAGAAACTGTCGTGTAATAACCAGTACTTTCAGTTTGTTGATTATTAGGTGATCCAAATGCAGCAAAAATTTCTTCCCATTCATCATTACTATCATTACCGTTGCCACTTACAGTCTTTGACAATAATCTGCTATTCTTTAATCCTGATTGCATTTCAGAAAATCCAACTTGTATTGGAGCAGTTGAATTTTGAAACGCTACTTGTCCAGATGCATTTCCACTTGAAGATTTTTGTCCACCTTGGAAATAAGATCCGCTTTGTTGAGTTTGTAATGGATTCTGAACTGTATGAGAAGAGTCAAATGCAGTCTCAAAATCATCAAAATTATCTTGAAAAGAGGAATTATTAAATTCATCCCCTTTATCATCCTTTGCATCAGATAATCCACTGAAATCCGTATCGAAGGGGGAAGTAATTTCTGTATGAGAATTTCCAGTTTTACTTCCAGCACCAGAAGTAGTTTTTATACCTGGATCAGTTAATTGTATTCTTTTAGTGCTAGCAGTAATTGAAGATGTTCCATCTTCAACTGGATGCACATTTGTATCACTAGGAATGTATTCACTATAAGGAGGTGGCAATCCAGTAGGAGCTGACGCTACTTGATTAGTTTTATCTTTCTTATCTTGTTCTTGCAACTTCTGCGTTTGATTTAAACCTGGGGTCTCATTTTTAGAAATGATAGTACTATCAAAGTTATCCTCAAATTTACTAGGAGCTGGAAGATTCACCTGATCAGATCCATCTGTTGAAGAGTCATCATCAGAATGAGCAATTTCTCTAATTGGAGGAAATTCTTCCTCAAACCTTTCAGACTGTCCTCCATTTGTACCCCTTTTTTGTTTAAGTACATTAAAATCAGAAAATGCATCATTAAAAACTGAACTGTCAGATGTCTTATTTGATTTTAATTTTTTCTTTGATGAACGTAACATAAAAGGATCTGGCTCTGAATCTGAATCTGAATCATTTTCATTTGTCTCAGTTGGAAATCCTCCAGGAATATTGTCGGAAAATTCATCCGTTAGTTCAGCAATATTCTTTTTTGCTGTTGCTGTGCTAGATGAAGCATCGCCTAGTGGCAACTTATTTGAAGCAGTATGGCCTTTCAAAGTATTAGATTGTACTTCTGAGTTAGGTTTTAATTTATTGTGTTCTAACATTGCACTATCACTCAAGGGAACAGTCGTTGTATATTCTAATTTATTAGAAAGGGACTCTTTCTTTAATAAAGGAGAAGCTGTTTCAGATACTTCTTTATCATTTATAGAATTAGATCCAATTGAAAGATTATTTATTTGACTTTCCAAATTACCTTGATAAGTTTGATCCGCAACTGAAGAAACTCCTGTAGGTTGTGAAAGAGAGCTATCAGGACGAGAAACATCAACATCACCTCGAACTGATTGCGGGGCATTATTTTGAACTGAAGATGAAGCCGACTCTGGTCGATTAAAATGCATAGCAGTAATACTGGGGAATGAAGAACTGTGTAAAAGAGGGTTTACATCAGATCCGGGTGGAGAAGAGATTGGTGTATCTTCAGTATGACGAGATGACTCTGTGGTAATCGTTGCAGTATGATCAGTGTTTTCCCTATTGCGAAGATAAGCATCCCCATAAGATTCGCCCGAGGCTGGTGAGTTAATTGTCGCAATTCCAGTAGTTCCCCCTGCCGTGTAATATGTCTGCGGAATAGAAGTAGCACTAGCATTAGTAGTATTAGAAAGAGAATGATGTGGAGAAAGTCCATAAAATGGATTACTTGAATTAGATTGTGTTCTTGAAAGCTGATTTCCTTTAATTCTCGCAAAAGATTCATTAGGACTTTCAGATCTAGAATTATTATTTGGAGGTGGCATCTGATTATTATCTAATCCAGTTGAAATAGTAGACCCGGTATTCATAGAAACAGATGATGCACCAGTGCTTAATTCCAAATTTTTTAATCCCGATTGAGAAGCAGTAGAAGCTAAAGCAGAGTTAAGAAAATCTGCACCAGGAGAAGAACTTTCATCAGCTATCTGTGCACGAGAAGCTTCAAGTTGCGACTGAAAACTAACTTTTTCATCTTCAAGCGTATTTAATTGTTTCTTATTAATAGCAACTAAACCCTTCTGATGTCTTGCTTCTTTCTTGATCTTTTCAAGTTCTTCTTTTATGTGAGATAATTCCTCAGTTGTAACTTTAATTTTTCCTTTCAAAGCATTATTTTCATTCTGGTCAAGCTCAAGGGCAGCAGAAGCCTCTTGATATTGTGATTGAAGTGCATGATAAGATGCTTCTAAAACAGAACTTTCACGACGAAGTTTTGCTGTTTCTTTCTTTGAATCAGTAAGTAACTTGTCAACTTGCTGAACTTTCTTCACCTCAGTATCATAAACTACCCTAAGCTGTTCAAGTTTTTTCTCAATATCTTTTTTAAGTTCCTGCATTTTAAAAAGTTCCTTTTCACTTGATTCACGTTGTGTTTTAAGTTTCTGAGTTTGATCAGTCAAAGAAGTAATTTGATTAGAAAGATTTGCGAGGTCAGTTGTACCCTTTGAAATAGATGAAGATGGTACTGTAGCATCTGGTTCATCTAAAAGATTTTTTTCTGTGCTATTACCGATTGGGGACACAGAAGAAGGTAACGAACTAGCAGCATTTAACCCTGTATTTCCAGAAAACTGTTGCTGAATTGATTGTCCAAACGATGACTGAGGAACGAAAGGTTGTAAGCCAGTAGTAGCAGATGTTACTGGAAGTGTTTCAGCTCGAGATATTGGTTTCACTTCAGAAAGACTAGGCGACTGGGCTGTAGCAGATGCATTACTTGCAGCCGGTAATGTAGGCGAAGATAATCCATTAAAGGCATCATTTAATTCAAATAAGTCATCTAATGAGCCTTTGTTAGTATGCTTTGGAATAGGCGCTTGTGTAATTTGTGGTGAAACTTGAGTAGCAGCAAATGTTGCAGCACGTTGAGGTTGCCCAGTTGATTGAGGAGAAAGAAA
Source organism: Ascobotryozyma cognata (assembly GCA_030565755.1). Lineage (NCBI taxonomy): Eukaryota > Fungi > Ascomycota > Trigonopsidomycetes > Trigonopsidales > Trigonopsidaceae > Ascobotryozyma > Ascobotryozyma cognata. Next base: position 7,571 of record JAJMCY010000080.1, read on the forward strand.
AACAGGATTGGGGCCTGACGCAGAAGATAAAAGCTGTGGAGGCAAAGTATTTGGTAACTGTTGACCAATTAATGACTGTTGAACGAGAAACATAGCTATCGAAAATTCTTCTCTAGTAAACTCGCCATTTCCCTTTATATCTGCTAAATCCCAAACTTGAGCTAATATTTCATCAGAGAGTTTTGACGTTTTCAAAAATGGTACAATTTCAGTTGCTCCAAGAACGTTTCGTTTGGAAGCATCTAAAGAATTAAAAAGAGCATCAAATCTTGTTTTTTCAGAAGGACTAATAACCCAGTTTGATTGAGAAGATGAAGTTCCAGGACCAAAAGCATTGTTAAGGGTAGAAGAACCAGTTGCAGAAACATTTGCTTGAGGAGATGATACTCTTTGAGTAGTGCGAGAAGCTGTAGAAGTGCTACGAGCGCTTTCCAATAATCCAGGAGGAAGTTGATTAGGAATACCCTTTAAAGTACCATTAAGTGTACAATGAATTAAGTGCATAGCAATTACAAATTCAGCTTGATTAAGAAATCCATTCTGTTGTATATCAGCTAGGTTCCAAATTTGACCTAGTATCTCGGGCGTGAGTCTTGCCTTTAAAAAAATATCTCTAGCTTTTTCACCAGTAACTATTCCATTAGTTGCTGATCTTTCAAATAATTGAATGAATCTTTGTTTATCATTGGGGTTAAGTGTTGGTATTGGAATAGTGGAAGAAGGCAAAGCAGATCTAGAAACTGCAGTAGCTGGTGGTGAAGTTACACGTGCAGAAGGTACTGATGAGGGATTAGCTGGCATGTCAAATCTTGGAATAGGTCCAGGTTTTTTACTTAATTCTGAGGAAACTTGTTCGCCAGATTGTGCATGTCCAATGAGCCTACATGCTATAGAAAAGCCGTACTGAGTTAAAAATCCATTATTATCAGTGTCTGCAATTTGCCATATCTGAAATTGATAAAAAAAAAAAAAATTAGCAAATTTGAATAGTTCAACAAAATAGTAGTCTACTATAAAAATAAAATCCAATAAAAATTGATTGTAAAACACATACTTCACCTAGGACCAAAGGAGGTAAATTCGACCTTTGGAAAAAATCCCTAGCGACGTCGCCAGTTATCACACCAATACCATCTTTATCGGCAGCTCTAAAAAGCTGGCCATAAATTGTTTTTTCTGTGCGACTAAGATTAAGTTGAGAACCTGTACAATGAATGTTAGCGGTTGTTAATATAGGGAGAATAAGATATAAACAGATAAGTGCATATATATATATATATAAAATAAATAAGCAAGAAAGCAAAGGAATTAAACATGTTAAAAATATAGATAATTAGATTTATGACCGATGCGAGTACAAATATACCCATTAAAACCCAGAGCGCAAGAAAAAATTAAAGTTCAATATCAAAATACTGTATTTTATATGTCAAATGAGATAGGTATAAATATCAGATTCAACAGATTATATAGATATAACAGTAAGAAATATAATATATTTTATTTAACGGTTATATTTGATTCATAATGACTAAAGTAGCATTATTTTGCTTTATTTTTTTTTTTTTTTTTAATAAAAAAAAATCGTCAAGTAAAAGAATGAAAAATTTCGCTTATATTGCAAAACTCAAATTTAAATGTGTCCTACCATTTCCCAAAAAAATATAAACATGATAGTATTAACTGTAATTCTATAATAATAGAATAATATATTACAGTTATGTTCAATCTTGTAAAAAGATTAGTTATAAAATTTGGTTGTAGGAAGCTTAGTAATATATTTTCAAGAGTTTAACTAAAAAATTAAAATACGCATTAATTTCAGTTTTATTTCAACAAATGTAACGGATTATCTTATCAATATTAAACTTCTCAAATAATAAATTATTTTTTTTTTTTTTTTTTCAATCTAGGAGAACCCATTTAAATATGAAAATCATATAATTCCCCAATATTAAGTAATTCAACTTCAAATTTGCTAATAAATGTGATAAAGACAAGTTTTTTAATTTCACCTGTACAAATCTTGCAACTAATTTCATTTCCTTGGCATTTAAAGGGATAATTTTAAAGTAGAGTAAAGTAGTTCAAAATAAAAAGTAAAGCAAATTAAATTAAAATAAATAAATAAATAAATTAAAATAAATTAAATTACATTAAAACAATTTAGACAAAAATAAATAAACCAAAATAAAGTAAATAAAAAAAAAAAAAAAAAAAAAAAAAAAAAAAAAAAAAAAAAACAAGAAATATACCAAAATGAATAAAAAATATAATAATAATAATAATAATAATAATAATAATAATAATAATAATAATAATAATAATAATAATAATAATAATAATAATAATAATAATAATAATAATAATAATAATAATAATAATAATAATAACTTTAAATTTAAATTTAAATCAAATAATAAAAAACAAATAGCACAATTTCAAAACTTACTTGTATTTGTGCTCATTATCCCGATTAAATATTCTAACTATTTAAATCTAAGAAACAATACGCAACAAATTCACCATATATTATTATAGTATATATTATTTATTATGTATTACTAATTATGTATTATTTATTATTCTTATTTTTATTTTTATTACTATTTTTCCTTATAATTCACTTTTCACATAAACCATAATCTTAAAAATATATTTACAAGCTATAAAATAAACTATTTCTACTAAATGAAATTTAAGTTTTACCATAATACAAATTAAATATACACTAAAACAAAGTTATATATTGTTACTATGGCAACTTTGACTTAGTTACTTTACTAGTAAACAGCAACGAAATAAGTGGCGACCACTATAAAATAAAAAGCGAAAATATATTATAGTAATTTTTGTTTTTATTTTTTCCTGGGTGTTAGAAGCCAGTTATTTAGAAACTTATTCTGGGGTGTCGTTTGTATGGGTTTTATATGTGTATACTATATATACACTTGTGCATAGCAACCACATTTTATAATACTTGTTACCCTACTATGTTGACTATCTTTTAGAATTCCATTTCAGTTCTTTTATCTTTTATTGTTTTCACTTGCAATTTATACTATTGTATATATAATAACATAATATTAGTAAAAAACAAAAAAAAACTATATTTTATATTATTGAACTCATAAAGTATTATTTTGTTTAATATTTAATATTGCAAAACAGTTAATATGACCATAAAATGGCTCGATGGTTTAGTGGTATAATTCTCGCTTAGGGTTACCTAAGCTTATTTGCGAGAGGTCCCGGGTTCAATTCCCGGTTGAGCCCATATTTTTATACTTTTTAGACATAAGTAACCTATACTATAGGTTTATCATTTAATATGTTATAATTGATTTTTTTTTCAAATATAATAATAAATACTTATGTATTATCACTTATATAAATATTTTTTTTAATAAATGAATTTAATTACTTTATGAACAATCTAAAATAAAATATAAAAACTAACTAAAAAACCGCAATGCTTAAAATTCAACTCTCACAATAACCCATTCCCTAAAACCATTCCATAAAATATAATATATGAAAACATCTGCGAATCTGACATAAAAAAATAACAACACAAAACATTAAATAAAATAAACACATAAAGAAATATGTCACTAATAAATTAAGAAATACTTCCTTGAAGAATATTTCTTATGCATAATTTAATTTCAAAAAAAAAAATAAAAAAAGAAATTAAAGATTAAACCATCCTCCAAATGAAGAAGAGATTCTTTCTCTAAATGAATGAAGCATATGAGAAACATCAACTGAATCAATGAAGACATCTTCATGATGTTTATCATGATGTTTATTATGCTTACCATGCATAGAATGTTTATTATGATGAGATTTTCCTTGTTCCTTCATATTAGCATGGATTTCTTCCTCAACTTCGTCACATTTTTTCTTTCCAGATAATCCATCAAAATCATTTTCGAATTCTTTTGATTTAATAAAAAATGGAGAAAAATCAAATTCGGGTTCATTCTTTTCATAACCTTCAACGTGTGCGAACTTGGGAATTTTACCAATTCTATGAGGACGAACAATAATTATACCAGCATCAAATGATTCATCATTATCATCATTAGGAGAAGCAGTCAATGCAGGTGTTTCATCAATAATTTGAATACCAATCTTGTTTTTAAACAATGGTTCTTCAACGTTTTCATCATTTGTTGTAACATCAACATCTGAAATAGATTCATCTTTATAACCTTTATCATTCCAGAAGTAAGTAAGATTCTTTTTACCTCCATTGAAAATAAGGATATTAGGAGTATCTTCAGAAACATCAGATAAAGCATCCTTTAATCCATGCTTAATGACTTTCTTTTTAAGAGCGATAGGATCTATGAGATCAGAACCTGGTTTAAAGTTAGAATCAGTTTCTGGTTGAAGAGAAAGGAAATAAGCTAAAAGACCAGCAACATGAGGAGATGCCATAGAAGTACCAGAAATAACATTAATAGCATAAGGTGATCCAATCCAGGTAGACTTAATGTTCAAACCAGGAGCAAAAATATCTACACAAGGACCGAAATTTGAAAAATATGCACGTTCGTCTCCGATTGTAGAAGCACCAACAGTTACAGCTTTTTCAGCAGCAGCTGGTGAAGAATCACAAGCATCAGAGTTTTCATTACCAGCAGCAACAGCAAAATGTACACCAGCGGTAACAGCAGCATTAACTGCAAGATCTAAAGTAGGAGATTTACCACCACCAAGAGACATATTAGCAACAGAACCTTTAAATTTCTTTTTTCCATCTTTTTTGGCTAATTTAACTTTTGCTAAATGAGATTTTGCAACATATTCAACACCTTTAATAACATCTGACATAGTACCAGAACCAGATGAACGTAATACTTTTACGGCATAAATTTCAGCTTTTTTGGCAACACCATATTTACGACTGGCAATTGTACCAGATACATGAGTACCATGACCATTTCCATCTTCATCAAAATCACCTTCGGGAATTGTTTTACCCCAATGAGCACGACCTTCAAATTCTACGTGATCGATATTAGTACCAGTATCAACCACATATGCGTCAACTCCTTCTCCACCATCTTCATTATAAATATATTTATTAAATGTGCCAAATGTAACTCTGTCAGTATGAGAAATTCTTGCAAGACCCCATGGAGCGTCATTTTGGACTGTAACATTTAAAGCAGTTACTATAGTATCTGGTTCAACGTATTCGACCATTGGATCACGACGAATTGCTTCTAAAACAACATCTGAGAAACTTCCAGCATAACCAAAAGCTTTATCAGCAATTTCATAAACATGATTTATACCAGAAAGAATAGCTTCATCTACGGTTTCAAAAGATTCTGCACCAATAGGAATTTGTGAACGTTTAGATAATAAATCTGAAACATATTCTGAATGAGCTTTTGCCACCCATTGTTGATGAGAAATAGCATCTTCACTAGAGACATCAGATTTGAATACAATTATATATTTATTAGGGATAATTGAACCTTTAATTTCATTAGAAGAATGTTTATAAACAGGAGCTGATTGTGGAATAACTATAGCGTTTACTACAGAAGCTAATAAAGCAGCTGTGCAAGCGAGAATTTGTGCAGTCTTCATGTTAAAAGACTGGTTTGTGTATTTGTTAATTTAAAAAAAAAAGAAAAAAAAAAAAATAGAAATTTTTGTATGTTATTATGTATTTATTTAATTTGTTTATTTATTTTCTTATTATTTATTTAATTTCTAAGTGGCAAAATTAAAAAAATAATAATAATAATAATAATTAAAACAAAAAAAAAAAAAAAAAAAAAAAAAAAAAAAAAAAAAAAAAAAAAAAAAAAAAAAAAAAAAAAAAAAAAAAAAAAAAAAAAAAAAAAAAAAAAAAAAAAAAAAAAAAAAAAAAAAAAAAGAAAAGGAAAAAAGGAAAGTAAACAAAAGAAAATAGTGATATTTATATGGAAAATAAACTACCAAATTAATCATATTATGTATAGGAAAATAGGAATAGGGTAATTACAAACAGGGTATAGGGTAAGATAACAACATTTGAATGACAACACAAACAAAAGCGGGTGGCAAATATTGTTTATATTGTTTATTATGTAAATGATTATTTAATTATATTATAATGATTTGTCATAATAATACTGCAATAGTTATTATTACAAAGATTAATTAATTAATTAGCATCATAAAGGGGGGGGCAAAAACACATAATAGAAAAGGCAAATTGTAAATATATTAATGTAGTTATGTTGCTTATGTAATACGGAATTTATATTACAGTATTTATATTATATTATTTCGTATTTTTATTTTATCTTAAATATTATCACGGTAATTAAAATAATATATTTGCCGAGAACCGTTTTATCTCGGGTATTAGTGATAATGATATTGTGATTAGTGGTCACTATGCAGGAAATTAATAATACCCAATTTCCACCGTTGGGAAGATAGTTATCACAGTAACTATTGAAACCATTGAAACTATTAATTAACGTTATTTATATAGTTATTTTATATAGTTATTTTATATAGTTATTTTATTTTATTTGTATTTTATTTGTATTTTATTTTATTATCTGGCGACTACGGATTCCTATAATAGAATATAGCAACACAGAGATAAAAATAAACGGAGAAGCGTATACAAACTGTCTCCACTTTTTATAAATAAATATATATATATATATATATATATATACCATGTAAAGTAAATATAATATTAATACATATAAATAATTATATAAATAAGTAGATATAATACATATAAATATAATAATACATAACATATATTTACAAACAACATGACACGATCAATCTTTATTAATTGTGATATGGGAGAAGGATATGGGAGATGGAAACTTGTATGTATTTTAAATTAATTATTTAAATAATATTCTAATATAATAGGGTCCTGATGAAGAATTGATGCCTTTAATTTCATCGGCAAATGTTGCTTGTGGATTCCATGCTTCAGATCCTTCTATTATGCTTAAAACGATTAAATTAGCCAAGGAGAATAATGTAACCATTGGTGCACATCCTTCGTATCCAGGTATGTTAAGTAATATATATATATATATATATATATATATATATATATACTCTTATTACTTAATAATTATTTATCTACCATTATCATATATACACAATATACCACAAATACTGACTAATAAATAGATCGTGATGGGTTTGGAAGAAGACATATGGAAATGTCCAGTGAAGAACTTCGGGCATGTGTTTTATATCAAGTTGGGGCATTAAAATCTATGTTAGATTCGGAAAATGTAAAACTTAATCATATAAAACCGCATGGAAGTCTTTATAATGATACAGCTAAAAATGAAACTTATTGTGATGCTGTAATAAGTGCAATTTCAGAATTTAAAGTTCCAATGTATGGTTTAGCTGGAACTTTGCATGAAAAATATTGTAAAAAATATGGAGTACCTTTTATTCCTGAAGTTTTCCCAGATGTTAATTATGCTGAAGATGGTTCTCTTATGTCATTAGCGTACGTATAATATTTTATTATGTAATATTTATTGGTTAATTATGTTATTTATTATATAATAAATCATAAATAATTATATAATATATAATATATACTAACATACTAACAAATAGAATTTATGGCGGTAGACCAAAGGAACAAGTCAAAGAGACATTAATAAACATGATTAAAAAAGATATCGTGACAACGAAAAAAGGAAACACAATTGCTTTAAATTTGAAGGATAAATCTTTTACAGTTTGTATACATAGTGATTTGCCTGGTAAGTCTGTTATTTTATATATATTATATTATATTATTTTATTTTTTTTATTTTATTTTATATTACTATTATTTCTAACTTTCATAGGTGCTGTAGAAAAATGTAAACAAATGAAGGAAGCAATAGAAAGTTGCTGAGTAATCTATATATAAATAGTAATAGTAATAAACATTTTATATTATGTGTAGATCTGTATTTATTATTTAATTTTTATATATTATTTATTTTACACTAAGTATAAACTTAGATTATTTACATACATAAAATTATAAACTATCCTTGCCAGTTGAATTTGTAGTAGGGATTGTAGAAATAGGACTTGCATTTGTAGAGTTGGCTGAATTAACTTTTTTGTAAATTTCCATACCAGATGAAATCCAACCAGAAAGATCACCTAAAGAAGAAGGAACTATAAGAGTGTTTGTTTTCTTTGCAAGTTGTGAAAAGGCATCAACATATTTTTCAGCAACTTGTAAAGAAACGGCATCATGACCCCCTGGAGTGTCATTAATTGATTTTGCTAATTGAGAAATACCTTGAGCATTTGCATTTGCTCTAAGTAATATTGCTTTTGCTTCACCTTCAGCAGAATTAATTTCCTTTGCTTTTAAAGCTTCAGAAGCAAGGATTGCAGATTGTTTTTCACCTTCAGCAATATTAATTGCTGACTGTCTTTTACCTTCTGATTCTAAAATTTCAGCACGTTTTGATCTTTCTGCTGAAACTAATCTATGCATTGCTTCAATAACATTTTGTGGTGGATGTATATCTCTAATTTCATATCTAAGAACTTTTACACCCCATGATTTTGCTGCTTCATTAATTGCTAGTGTAATATGTGAATTAAGTGATTGACGTTCGCGTAAAACATGATCTAATGTCATTTGTCCAATCTCTGATCTCATTGTTGTTTGTGCAAGTTGCATTACTGCATATTGTACATTTTCAACTCCATATGATGCTAAATATGCATCAAATACTCTTAAATATAAAACCCCGTCAAGTTCTAATGAAACATTATCTGCTGTAATTGCTGATTGTGATTCAACATTAATTGCTGTTTCTTTTAATGATTGAACATACTGAATTTTATCAATTACAGGTATAAGTATTGCAAGTCCTGGTTGTAAAATTCTGATTTAGTTAGTACTGCTGTTTTGTGTACGTGATATATACAAATATACACACAGACAGACATATATATATATATATATATATATATATATATATATATAAGCATGTATAAAATAAAAATGTAAATCTTACCGATGAAATTTTCCCATTCTTTCAACCACCCAAGCAGTTTGTTGTGGAACAAATCTAATAATAGTATTTGAAGGTAATTTTTCAGGAGCCAAAAACCCAGCTGAACTTGATCTATAAGGACGTAATTGATTTGATCCAGATAAATTATTCAAAGAACCATTAATACTTCCACCATTATTATTTCCATTTGAGCCATTAGCTGCCCTTTGAAAATAGGTTAATGGTGAAGATCCTGAGCCACTAGGACCATAAGATCTAAAATAGGCATGAGAAGTATGAGAAAATTTATGTCTATTAAATACTGGTCTATTGGATGACCAATTAAGAGAATTCTTCGAAAGCCCTTTAGCTAAAGACATTAATATTAATTTAACTAAAATAATAAGAATAATATATATATGTATGTATGTATTTATGTATATATATATATATATATATATATATATATGTATATGCAAATAACCAAATACGCTAATTGAATTGTATAATACTATAAATTATAATATTAAGAACTTATTATTATAGACAGGGTAAAATTAATTAGAGTTTTTTAAGATTTTATTAGTAAGTATATAAATTTTATTTTATATGAGAAGGAAAACTGGATAATTGAAAAAAATGTGTTGCTATAGTAACCATTTGTCTTTACTATGGTGAATTACGGATTTATTCCGTTATATAGAAACTCTATACAAAACTTTATATAATAGGTATTTAGTAGTTCATAATTTACGAATAGTTTTTATGCTTTAGTAAAGGCGTAAAGTATAATCCATATTTATTGGCAAATAAAAAAATATAAATAAAAAGGTATAAATAAAAAAACATACAAAAACATAAAAAAACATAAATATAACATAAATATAACATACTTATAACATAATTATAAAGTAATTGTAAAATAATTATAAAAATATTAATAGAAAACATAAAAACAAGTAATTGTAATGTATATGAAATATAAAAAATCATAGATTATATATTATATTATGTATAAACATTGTATAGTAAATAAATCACAAACCAGTAGACGCCATTGCAATTTTCCCAATAGGTAAAGAAGCCAAAAGAACAACGGTAAGAATAACAGCAAGAATAACTAGTAAACAGCATTTACGATTCCGTGAAGATCTTTGAGATCTTGCTGCCCTTGTGAGTTCTCTTGAAGCGTTTTGGGTGTTTATAGCAGTATTCGTAATATTTGCCTCGATATTGTCTAAAAGTTAGTTATTGAGGAATATTATAGCTGATTATACATAAGTAATGAGATATAATAAACAATAATAAATAATAATAAATAATAATAAATAATAACAAATAATAATAAATAATAACAAATAATAATAAATAATAACAAATAATAAATAATAATAAATAACAAATAATAACAAATAATAACAAATAATAATAAATAACAAATAATAACAAATAATAACAAATAATAATAAATAACAAATAATAATAAATAATAACAAATAATAAACATAGCAAAATACAACATACCCACTAGAGAACCTTGTTCAGTTACGATAGTTCCTAAATCTCTAAAAATTTCATTTAATTCCGAAATGCCATGTTCTATACCTTGGATTTCTTCTTCCCGTTCCTGAATTAGAGCCTGATGATAGGCTACGTCATCCTGGTCGGCTAAAGATTGTTCTTGTAATTGGATTTGATTTTGATCTTGATTTATAGCTGAGTTTAAATCTTTTTTAGATTTTATTTCTGACTCTTCCAAAGCAACTTGTTCTGCGCTGATAGCCGATCTTTCTGCTATTGCTAGATTTTTTTGTGTGTGTTGAAATTCTTTAATAAGTGACGAAAATTCTGTTATTATTTTTTGTTGTGTAAATTTTTGAGATGGCTATTGGTTAGTATGTATGAGGGTAACATAAAAATAAATGATAAATAGTAAATGATAGTAAATTAAAAAAAAAAAAAAACTAAAATATCAAATGATCAAATGATCAAAAACAAATATAATTATAAAATAAAAAAGTAAAATAAAAAAATAAAATAAAATAAAAATAAAATAAAAATAAAAAAACTATCAAACTATAACCCACATTCAAATCAGGCCAGGTCTTTATAGTTTTCACGTCATTAGATAACCTCTTACAAAGATCTGTAGTTTGTTCGGCGGTTGTACTTATATTATCTCTAAATTTACTAGTGTCTCTTTCTGTGCCTAGTAAAGACGAATATCTTATAAGAGTTGCTGAATTTGACGATAATGTAAATAAATCATCTGAAACTTTTTGTGCCAAACTATCAAAAGCAGGCGAATCGCTGTATTCCATTTTATTGTTTCTTATTTGTTATTTATTATTTGTTGTTTATTATTTAATATTTATTATTAAGTTATGGATGTATTTTTTATCTTTATTTAATTTACTACTTTGTACTATCTTAAGTGTTTTGTATACGTAATAGTATATCATAGTTACGAGCTATATTGCGATGTTTTACTATGTATTATATACATTATTTGTTAATTTTACTACATGATATTTCTACATACTATTTTATTACTATTTAATAGTTAATATATGCTATTACTATATACAATATATTTTATACATAGAAATTTATTAGAGTTATTATTTTATGTATCTTTATGGAATATTTTATTATTTATTAATACTATCTTCTTCTACTAATAGAAACAAGCTGGCTTTAATATCAATATGGATAGGGTTATTTATTTATTAGGTAATTATATTTTTATTATTTTGTTATATTGTTGTTATTTATGTTATTATTAGATTTATACTGTTATTTTATTCATAATATTATTTTATTTATATTACTTGTTTACGATATTTTATTATTTTACGTTCTTTTTCATTTTAGTTATAATATTAAACACCTCTGTCTAGTGCATATTGAAATCAATTATTATGCAGTACCGGTACGAGAATATTGTTTGATATAGAGAGATATAACGTATTATTAGGGTTGTTTGCATAGCAACGAGGCTTATTGATTATCAAATATTAATACTATGTAGATTTTTATAGTGATCAAAAAATTTATTATAAATTTTTTTTATCAGTAATTAGAAAATATATTATATTTATAAATTGATATTTGTGGAATTATTTTTTTTTTCTACATATTTATTAAAGCGTACAAATAATCGTTGCTCTTGTTTGTATTTTGCTCATCTTTATATAATAAGAAATCACACTGTAGTACGTAGAATTCAACTTCCTGGGCAGTTATTATTGTAGTTGTCATAGCTACACAATTACTTGGTATCACTTTTATTTTCTTATTGTCTTAATAGATTTACATATTGTATTTAAATTTTATTCAATTCAATTCAAACTCAAATATATAATACACTGTTAATAAGAGAATTGTAATTAAATAACTAACTATGAAACTACTCTCAAAAGAAGAAGAAAGCCAATCTAAAGGAGACGTCAATCGAGAAGATCAAGAAAAAATTGGACAATTTTCAATTCTTGTACAGGAAATTGATATTCTAAATGAATTAAAAAGACTACAGAAAGTCAATTTAGAGGCTTTAGAGGATGCTTCTTTAGAGATTGAACTTATAGATGAGCCGATGCAGTAGGTTATTATTATTATTATTATTATTATTATTATTATTATTATTATTGTTATTATTCACGTCATTCTAATAATAGATACCGAGTTGGAAACAGTTTTATTCTTCTTCCGCAGGAAGAAATTTCTGAACAACTAGACAAAGAAAAAGGTTTGTTATAATATAAAATATGTTTATAGTAAATTCTAACTATATAGAAAAATTGGAGGAACACCTACGTAAAAGCGAAGCAGACATTGCAGAAAAAGAGTCTAAAATACAATCATTAAAGGCTGATTTGTATGTAAAGTTTGGTTCTTCTATAAATCTTGAACGATAAAGTAGTGTATTACGTTGTTTATTTGTTTATTGTGCTTATTTGTTTATTGCATTTATTTGTTAATAGTATTTTTTGTGTATTTTTTTTTTTTTTTTTTTTTTTTTTTTTTTTTTTTTTTTCTTTTTTGTTTCTTGTTTTTGATATTGTTGTATTAATAAGGTTATACTATATGACACGTCCATTACAAATATTATGTTTATTATTAGTCACAAACACACATTAATAGTAATAATGTCTACACGATTAGTAATAAATCATACTTTATTATTAATATGGTCTTCATTGCTTAGTAACATCAAATTAATAAACCCCTATTAACTCGCCCAAGAAAAGAAAAACAAAAACAAAAATAAAAATAAAAGTAAAAATAAAAATAAAAAATAAAAAATAAAAAATAAAAAATAGAAATCTGTATGTACACAAAATAAACTTCTGTACTGTAGGAGAAAAGAGTTATTTTATTATATTAGCATATATATATATTAGCATAAATAGCATATATAGCATATATAGCATATATAGCATATTATACTACACTATATTATATTATATTATATTATATTATATTATTTTATATAGGTATTAGATTTGTTAGCATATTTCTTTTATTGAAAAATAAACAAATCCAATTGTTTATTTTTTGTTTATTTTTTGTTTATTTTTTGTTTATTTTTTGTTTATTTTTTGTTTATTTTTTTGTTTATTTTTTGTATTTCTCCTTAGGCATTTTTTGTATGTGAAATTTTAATTGCCTATACTACCGGTACAGAATAAAGAATTACTATACTATAATATAATATAATATAATATATTACTATATAATATACCATATAATCTATTATACTACACTATAATCAATATAATTAGTTGGACTTTTCCTATGTTACGTGTACAAATTGTTAAAATATAAACAACCCTGCTTTATAACTCGTTGTATATTATTTATTTACAATGCTTTGGCCTTTTTCAACCCCACAAAAACTATTACTTCCACCTTTGTCGGGTTCTGTTAATACGGATTCTAATCCACCGCTGTCTCGTCTATCACCGCCTCCACTATTTTCTCCACAACCACCATCGCGATCACCATCCTATACAAAAGATTCATCTAGTCCAAATAATTTAAGTCCAAATTCAAATTCAAATTCAAATTCAAATTCAAACGCAAATTCAAACGCAAATTCAAACGCAAATTCAAACGCAAATTCAAATTCAAGCCCAAACTCAAACTCAAATAATGTTCCAGAGAAGCCCAATGCGAAAAAAAAACTTCTGTCGAAAAAACTCATAGTTGATATCAAATGCACAAGACATCCTCCGATGGTTGCTATTTTAACACACTCAGCTCTTTACATATTCCAGGCGCGTCCATTTTGTCCATTAGCTGTCGCTGCAAGAAGTAATTCTTCGTTGAAAACTCATGGATCAAATGTTGGTTTACATATTCGATCAGATTCTTCAATATTTATAGTTTATACCCTCTTTGGTACAATTTTAACCTACTCCCTAGCATCTTCACTTTTTTCTCCTCAAGTTGCAAATTTTAAGTATATTAGTCATAATTCAGTCTCAGTTCTTTCTGCAACTCCAATATCTCATTTAACTGGCCCAGGAGAAGGTCAGGGCGTAAGAGAAGTTAGTTTAAAATCTGGAATTTCAATTCTAATACATCAAGGAATTGTAACTGCTCTAGCTTTAGATGATGTAATTTTAATTATACATAAAAATACCCCTACAATTCAATTGATAAAATGGACTGCTGATTCCTCCTCTCCTTCTAGTAATAATTCTCCACAGGTTTTAATTCAAAATTTATCTGATATAGGTCCCTTTAAAATTAATGAACGAATAACTTTTGTATCATGGGAAAGAGCAATTGGTTTATTTATATGGGTATCAAATTTAGGGAATGTCTATCTTGTAGTCAGGAATGATAAGCAAATTAACCAAAATATTCATCCACCTACCAAATCTTCAAATAAACTGTTTTTCGCTTATTTAATTCACTCTTCTTATAATTCTAATAAAAATGACTCGACCGGAAATAATCAAAATAATGACAAAAGAAATAATCAAACCAATGACAAAGGAAATAATCAAAATAATGGTAATAATGACAACCGAAAAAATTCTTTAATTAATAAGCACAGATTTCCAACAACTACAGCAATAAATCCAAGATTTAGTCTGGTATACATTGGCTCTGCAAAAGGAGTAGTCTTTGTGTATCACATTAAAGACTACTTTGGTTCGGTTTCCCTAGTTAAAGTTTTCCCTCCAGCTTCAGCTCATACTTCACAAGTTACTCATTTAGCTTTATCCCCAGATGGATATTGTCTCTTTGTTTCTTATAAGTTAGGATGGGCTGCATATTCTGTTTATGGGAACTTAAACTCCTCTTCCTTTTCATCCTTAAATTGGCCTTCAATTATCGCCCAACCACAAAATAATTCAAAATCTTTTGCTTCTACAAATATTGGTGCTGATTATATTGGGGGTGATCTAATAAATGAAAACAATAGCAATAATACAAATAACACTGATGATGATGAAAATGACTTTATGAAACAAAAAACTGATTCAAAAGTATCATTTCCTTATACTACAAATAGTGAGTATGAATGGTTAAATGGGTTGTGTCGTGCAACATGGGGCCCTTTCGGTACAGAGTTATATTTGGTTGGTTTGTCTCAAAGAAATGCTTGGATATTGACGTTTGAACGTTGGGGTATGGTTGGTAATCTCATTCGTGAAAATTTCTTACATCCCGTAAAATATGTTGGTGATAATAAAATTCGAATATATAGAGCAGATGATACTATTATACCATCGAATACTGCATCTTCTTCGTTACCATTAGGCTCAAATATTGGTGGTTCCAATTCATCTTTAAGTGCAATTGATCGGGATTCTACACAATGGGTAACTTATTCTCTTCCAGTATCTTATATAGCTGATAATTGGCCAATACGGTTAATAGCATCATCACAAGATGGTCGTTATGTTGCAGTTGCTGGATTATATGGATTTGCACATTTAAATGTACTTACTGGGCGATGGAAAATGTTTGCGTCACAAGATATGGAACGTGAATTTTCTGTCAGAGGTGGTATGGTGTGGTATGGTAATTTACTTATTACTGCTGTTGTATCTTTTGCATCTATATCATCACCTTATACTAATAATTCTGGTGGTCCATCCTCTACTGAAATCCGTGTTTATTCGCGAGATTCTGAATTAGATTCGAGTGTTGCTTTATTTAGTTATCCTTTATCATCATCTGTAGTTCATATGTCAATATCTGGGAATACTTTACTGGTTTATACTTTTGACAATACATTATACACAT
This sequence comes from Ascobotryozyma cognata, assembly GCA_030565755.1. Classification (NCBI taxonomy): domain Eukaryota; kingdom Fungi; phylum Ascomycota; class Trigonopsidomycetes; order Trigonopsidales; family Trigonopsidaceae; genus Ascobotryozyma; species Ascobotryozyma cognata. The sequence continues at coordinate 23,857 of JAJMCY010000080.1, forward strand.
TACTTATAGAAATATCGACTCAATCATCTTCTGGAAATGTTATATTACCTTTACAACTTGGATCAGTTAAATTGAAAAAAATTGGGCAGGTTTCCTTTATAGGGGTATTACATGCTCCTCAAAGGGTTAGAGAATTAACTTGGATTTTACCTGAGGAACAATATTTGTATGGAAATAGAAATTCAGACATAAATCTTGGATCAATTGTTTTATTAATTGATGGGAAACTTGTTGTTTTGCTTCCTTATAAAAAATCTGATTTGATATCTCTTAATTCAGGACAGCCTAATAATATGAAAAGTATGAATGATCAACCATGGCCAGCTGGTAAGAGACATAAACGTACATTATCAAATCCTGATCATAATAATAATTCTTCTAATTCAAATGTTGTGAGATATGAGATGAAAGTTTTAGCAGCACATATAGAATTTTTTGCAGTTTTTTCACATGGAATATTTAAAGATTCAATATGGGGATTTGATGGGACTAAATTATTAATTTGGATTGATGTAACAAGTTCATTACGAGATGGTAAAGATATTTCCCCGCCTACAGAGATTCCATTATCATTTTATCCTTGTTGCATGTTAGCTAATAAAGGAATAATAGTTGGACAGGAATCTGAATGGTCGGCTAAAAAAAATTTAGGGTTCGCCACATTTACAACTAATACAAGAGCACATTTATTTATAAACCAAATTTTAAAAACATATTTATTTCAATCAAGGCCATCAGAGGCATTATATTATGCAAATATATATAAACCTTTAAAATATTTTTCTCATGCACTTGAAATGTTATTACATGATGTATTAGTTAATGCAGTTGATAGTTTTAATTATGATAATGATAATAGCAAAAAGAAAAAGATAAATCAAGTAATAAATGGAAGCAAAAAGTATCCTGAAAATGATAAGTTACTAATATGTACAGAGGATTTTCTTGAAAATTTTACAGAAAGACCAGAAGTAATTTTAGGGACAACAAGAAAGATAGATAGTACATATTGGAAGACACTATTTTCAGTTGTTGGGTCACCTAAAGAATTATTTGATAACTGCATGAAACAAAAGAAATTAAAAACTGCATCAGGATTTTTACTTGTTTTACACACACTTGAACCTGAAAGAGATTCTACTAAGGATATAGAAAATCTATTTTCAGAGGCTATTAAGCAAAAGGATTGGGATTTATGTAAGGAGATATCTAGGTTTTTGGTTGCATTAGACATTTCTGGAAATACACTACGGAAGATTTTGCGAAAGGTATGTAATGGCATGAAGGGGTTAAATATATAAGGGTAATTTGTATGTATTGTTTATATTTTTATATATTTTGTATATTTGTATGTATTTGTATGTATATGTTTTGGATGTGACTTATCAGAGCCATTGGTAATGAATAATGAATGGTTATATTTTTTTTTGTTTATTATTATTTAACATACGGTGGATTGTAGGAAAGGAAATCTAATGTTCTCTAAATATGGAAACCTTATGGAAAACCTAATAATTTATTAAGCACAAAAAAGAACAAAAGAAAAAATCAGTATATGGGTTCGTTTTTTTGTTTACCAAAATAAAATATGCAACTGGATTCCTATAGAATTCCTTAATTTCGAAACGAATTCTTTTATGAACCCTTAATAATCACATCTTTCTACATAAGTGTTTACGTATACTACACTTATTCAAAATAAATACCAATTCGTATTATATAATAATATTACAAAGTATTACATATAATTACGGAGATTTAAATACCATACAAATAGTTGATTACTACGTCCATAGCAACAGAATTCTAATCGGTAAATAACGTTTCTGTAGTCAGAATCAGATTGTGAGAAAAAAGATGATTTTTTTACGATAATAATTGAATATTATATAGTGATAAATAATTGTAATTGTATAGTATTAATAAATAAATAAATAAATAAATAAATAAATAAATATATATATTATTGATTTTTGTAAATATTTTTATTGTAGCAAAAATATTTTTATTTGTAGTATTAATTTGAAAGTAATAGAAACAAGCCAATTGTAGTTTAAGTATATTATAGTTATAAATATATATATCAAAAAAAAAAAAAAAAAAAAAAAAAAAAAAAAAAAAAAAAAAAAAAAAAAAAAAAAAAAAAAAAAAAAAAAAAAAAAAAAAAAAAAAAAAATGTCATTATCTAAAAGGATTATTAAGGTTTGAAAAGTCAATATGTTTAATTTATTTTACGTGTTTTATTTGTTTTGTTTGTATATACTAATATATTATAAGGAAACTGAACGGCTCGTTTCTGACCCTGTAGATGGTATTGACGCAAAACCACACGAAGATAATTTACGATATTTCGATGTTTACATAGATGGACCTGCTCAATCACCGTATGAGGGTAATTGATATTATTATATTATATTTTATTTTATTTTAATTTTTATAATACTAACAAATTAGGTGGCCATTTTCATTTAGAATTGTTCCTTCCAGAGGATTACCCGAGTAGGTTACTTTCTTATTTCTAAATCTTATATTATTATATTAATATACTTACTAACTTACAGTGGTTCCACCTAAAATTCGATTTTTAACTAAAATATATCATCCAAATATAGATAGACTAGGAAGAATCTGTTTAGATGTATTAAAAAATAATTGGTCTCCCGCATTACAAATAAGAACAATTCTACTATCAATACAAGCTCTTCTAGGAGCACCAAATCCGGATGATCCTTTAGCGAATGATGTAGCCCAGAAATGGAAAGACGACGAACCGCGTGCGATTGCAACTGGTGGGTGTTATATGTTTTTTTTATACAATTTACGCGTTTTTTTTATTATTGATTATCTATTGATTGTTTATTGTTTGTTTATTATTATTTTATTACTTTATTTATTTAGCATTTATTTAGCATTTATATTGTATTTATTTATTTATTTATTTATTTATTTATTTATTTATTTATTTATTGTATATTTATATTACTTATTTAATTATTATATACACAAATTACATAATCACATACTAACTTTTAGCTCGTGAATGGACAGAAAAATATGCAGTTCCAAAAAAATAGTTACAGTAATAATATAATAACAATAACAATAGCTTATATACAATTTTATTTATTTACTTAGTTAATTATTTACTTATTTACTTGTCTACTTAATATTTATTTATATGTTAATTATACATACATTGAACAGAAGTACATACAAAAATAATTATATAAATAAACTACAATAAACAAGATGTAACTATAATATTTAAATATATACATTACTTTGTAAGACTCATTATAGCAGATACAAGATCACCATCAGCTTTCTTTAATGCTTTAATGGCCTTAGCACGAGTTGTATTTGCTTGTGAAGCAACTAATTCAATATCATTTTCTACAAGACCTGTTGTATCAAGTTTAGACTCATCTTCCTCTTCTTCTTCTTCTTCTTCTTCTCCATTTTTATTTTCTAAATCATTTTCATCTAATCCAAGAGCTGCTGCTGCTGCAGAATTGTCACTAGCTAAACCAGAATTTGCTAAATCAGCTTCATTTAAATTTCCACCTTTTTGTAATGTTGCAATAGAAGCTGCTTGTTGTGCTGCAGCATTAAGGTCTTCAACTTTTGCTTCACCAAATACAATATATGATCCTGTAGGTGATTTATATACATCAGGATTTGAAATAACAAAAAGAAGATTTCTTGCACGTTTAAATACAACACGTTGAATACCAGGAATACGATGTAATCCAAGTTTTGCTATTGCTTTTCTAGCCTTTTTTTCATTTCTTGAATGAATAGAAACTGTAGATCCAGAATGAAGCTCTTCATCTGAAGAATCGTCATCTTTGCTATGATTATGGCTATGACTATGATTATTTGTTACTGAAGAATCTTCAACTTCCTCTATTTGGGTACTTTTTTCTCCGGCAGCAGCTGACATTTTGTATAATGTTTAAATTATTTTTATTTATATTATTTTTATTTATATTATTTTATTTTTTAACCTATTTTAAACCTTTTTTTATTACTATTATTATTACAATAATTTTTATTTCTCTCTATAGAAATTAATCAAGTAGAAATTAATTCCTTATATTTCGTGCGTCGGTCGTTGTCCCTAAATAGTTGCTATGACAATATAATAAATTATTTAGCAACGAAGGAAAAACTAATTTATTTTCATTTTGCTTTAAATAGCAGTCACAAATAGTTACCAATTTTTGATTATTTTATAAATTAAAAAGAATATTTAAAAAATAAGACTACTATTGTTTTTTTGCTTAGCAACCAATATTACTGTGTAATAGTATTTTATTTTTGTAAATATAATACTGTACTATCTTTTATTTTTTATATTGCGATATTATATTTTTTTTTTATCTGTATTGTAGTAAGTTAATTTAAATATATAAAATACAATAAATGAAAAAATCATATATATATAGAGTGGGAAGAAGTTTGCAATAATACCCAACGATCTTTAAGTTGGAAATTAAACTAAAGCTATTGAGAATTTAGAATAGACTAACTTCCTTCGAAAACCGTTGCAATTTTTAAAGGGTTTTCTGATGAAAGGATTCCAAATACTAAAATACGGTAACCATGGTAACATGGTGTAAAGTTTAGGGAAACCTATATTATTCCTTAATTTCTGAAAGAATATTATGGAATCCTATATGGTTACTTTAAAACTCATATTACTTAGTAGATAGGCATTTTCGTTAACGTATATTTATAATTTTTAGTTTAATTGTAGGGGATTTCTCTATATTTTATAAAAGTATAGCATTTAAGATAAGATATTGCTTATTTCATATCATAAATATATTTTTTTTAAATTTGTATCAGTTTAGGGTTTTTTGTTGTTTAGGGTTTTTTTATTGTTTAACTTAATTTTATTTATTTATTATTTATTTATTTATTTATTATTTATTTATTATTTATTATTTATTTATTTATTATTTATTTATTTATTTATTTATTTATTTATTTATTTATTTATTTGAGTATCTAATTATTCTTAAACTAAACTAAAATAAAACAACATAAAATAACATAAATGAAATGAAAAAGCATAGCATAAATAAAATATTTTTTATTTTATTTTATTTAATATTCTTCTTCTTCTTCATCATAATAATTTTCTCTATATTTTGTACCATTAGAATAGCTCCAAAAAACAGTAATCACTTCCTTGCCAACTGTTTCATCAGTAGCCCAATGAATAACTTTATCGTTACTAATTAAAGGAAGTCTGCCATTAAAGTTTATTGTACCATCGCTTCCAGAACTGAAACCAACAGTTTGAACTCCACTAGGTGCTGACGACAAATCAGAAACATAAGAAGTTCCATCATTATTAGCAACAAAGACGACTTGATTAGTGCCTTTAACAATAATTTGTGTGTTATTAGAATATTCGAAATCAGTAGGTGCTTTACAACCAGAAACAAGCTTTCCTGATTCAATGCATACAAACTTTGACATACAATCACCAGGTTCTTTCGATTTTAAATAAAATTTATTAGAGATTGAAGGGATTAAAGTTGCAAAAGATAAAAGGGAAGTAGAAGAAACCATTGTACTAAGCTTTAAAAGTTGAAATGAATAAGTTTTAAGAAATTTAATAGACTTTAATAAGTGTATATAAAACTCTAAAGACGAAGAGAAAAGAAAAAAAAATTAAAAACATTGATTAGCTCCATATTTATAGTCGAAATCTCTGTTATTTACAAAATTTAAAAATGATAAAAAGAACAAAATAAAATAATTTATTGTAATTCCATTACAATGTTGCAAAGTTATTGATGCAATTAAAGAAGAATGTAACAATAATAATAATAAATAACAAATAATAAATAACAAATAATAAATAACAAATAATAAATATTATATAATAAAAATTAATAAAAATTATGTATTCTAATAATTTATATACAGTACTTTGTTTTATTTTAAAATAAAATCACATTAAAGTATAATTATTAAATGAGACTAAAATAAAATAACCAATGTTTTATGTTTCATCACCTTTAGCACAGTTTGAAATCTCACATTATGTGCGTACTGAATCTTTGATTGTGATTTTTATTATTATTTATAAGGTTTCTAACTGTATTTTGTTTTATTAATTATTAGGTTTCAAATAGGGTTCCAATAAGATAATAATATGTGATATTAAATAATAATATACAATAACAAATAATGGGAATTGATATTTACACCCCCCTTCCTTTATTTTTTCAAGATCCCCTCGTAAGGGTTTTACGTAAGCGAAAATTTTATTTATCTATCGCATATAAAAATAATTTATAGAAGTAGTAATCAATTAAAAAATAGTTCATAAATTATATTTATTTTTTATTTTAATTTCCAAAAAAATTATAACAAAAGTTTAGAAAATTAAAAATTTAATTATTTACTTATTCAGTTTATTATTAATTTAATTCTAACTTGAATAGCATAACCAGATTTGACAACATGGCTAACTCTAACTCTGGTAATAATTCTCCCAATTCGAATACTACTACTATTGGTTCTAATCCTGTTGATTCTTACTCTTTTATTACTCCTCCTGTTTATACTATTATTGATAACAACTCTTTTATTCCTGTTACTATATCCAATTCTCTCATAGATAATACACATTTTATCACACACACAAGTATGCTTGCTAGATTGCTTAATACATCTCAATATTTTGTAGATCTACTAAAATAATAGAGTGTCTTTTTCGTATTACGTCAAGAAAAAGTTCTATGGGATGACATGTTGTGGTTACACAACCGACACATAATCATTCTATAGGAGAAAATGTTTCATCATTTCCTTCAAAACAATAATTAAGTGACAGTACAAAGAAAATTATTAATGATCTCACTGACGCTGGCTGTAAATAACGTCAAATTATTACGAATCTACAAAAAGAATTTCCTAATAGGCCATTGGCATCAAGAACTAACTATCTACAACTATAAACAAAAATCAAGACTTATACAATTAAATGAGAAAACTGAAATATAATATTTATTTGATAATCTACAAAATAATGATAAATGGAATTGAAAAATAGATACAAATTATGAAAATCAGATAAATCGCTTGTATTTAAGTTTTAAAAAAACGTAAAAACTATCAATTAAGATATTGTAAAGCATTTTATAATTAACTTTTAATTAATTTCTACTTTATAAATAATGACTATATGCAGTAAGTAAATAAGATTTTGCTTATGTAAAACTCTTATAGGAGACCTCGAGGAATAAAGGGGGGTGTAGATTAATACTTTTATATTTTTTGTCGTACCGTCTCTACCTCAGAAACAGAACGCTATAGGAAGTGGAACGCCGTTCGAATAAGGCAAGAGATTGAGGAATGGAGTGTATTGCTACTGCAGCAACGTAAAATCTAAATAGGAATATTAATTTTTTATATAATTGCTATTATATGTTATTTATATTTATTCTACGGCTTACGAAGTATATAGAAAATTTATTATTTATTTATTTGAATTTCTAAATAACTATTTACATTTCAAGCTGTTAAAAAAAAATAAGAATCAAAAAAATCTATAATTATAATAAAAAATTTAAACGTAAATCGTCGTAATAGAAAGACCAATGTATATAACAATGATTTTATAATACACACAACAGTTTGGATGACTAATCATGAAATTCCATATTTCAACATTCTTGAGTTTGAATCTCTTGCCTTATTCGAACGGTATTCCATTTCCCATAGTGTTTCGTTTCTGAGGTAAAGACGGTATAAAGCAATAATTGCGGGTGGTTTTTTTTATTGAAATTTCACTTTTATTTTGACCATAGAAACTATGCAAATATAGCATGAAATCTGACTATAGTTTCATAAGCTTAGAGAATTTCTTGAAATATTTCATAGTTATTTTCAAAATCATCTCAACCGTGTAACATAGCATTTAACAGTATAACTATTTAAATATGATAATAAAATAAACAATTTCTCTTAAATTTATTAGCTAAGTATAAAATAATTAATGCTTATAGTAATCTTATCATTTAGTGCTATTTAATGCTTACTACTAATAGCTTTTTATGCTTTTGGCTTTTATAATATATATAATTTTAAAAATGTTAAATGAAAAATTACGATAGCATGAATATAAGTAAACATATATATACTATATATGTACATCTAAATGATAAATGCTTTGTTGAAATCATATCTTTAAAAAGTGCCATTAATCTTATGCTATGACCCGATTTAGACAAAACATTTTATTTTATATTATTGTACTATAAGTACTTTTATAATATTGACCTTTATATATGAATATTTATATTTATTTTGATATAAAGTTATTTTAATATGTATTTATTTTGATATAAAGTTATTTTAATATGTATTTATTTTAATATATATTTAGAGCTAAATTCATTTTTCCGATAACCACCAAATAAAAAAAATATTTAAATATTTAAAAATTAAATCGATTCCTGTAATCGTTTCTTAGTAATTCTCTTAAGCAAAGCCATTTCTCTGATAGAGGTCTAACTGGGACTGACCTGCCCTTGTAAAGAGTCATGAGCAAGGGAGTTGTCAGTCCAATTAGATGGGTAACTATATTTACTGACTATATATAATTGCAATATTTTTTATGATATTTACTCGAGCAACTGTATTAAACTTGTGTACTCTAAATAATACTATGTACCTATTTTTATATTATAGATAAATTAATTAATTACAAATTTACATTATACACTGCTTTTATAGAGTTAAAGGAAGTATTTAAATAAATAAAAATATTTATACGTTAGTAGAAAATATTTCGCACTTAATACATTTTATTATAGTAGACTGTATTGTACTAAGCATATATAGTTGTTTTATGTTAATAAACTTTTTTCTGCATTTAAATATTTATTATATTGTATTATTGTTTATAGTGTAATTTATATCTATACAACACAAGAATTAATTTCACAATTACATAAAAAACAATATTAAATACCAGTAACAGCCGTAGATACAATACAATTTATAATAAATTAAATAATAAATAATATCATAGTTTTTACCAATGTATTATTGTACAATAAATTAGTGTCATTTTGTTAAATCGTTTAAATCATTATAATTTTGTCTATTTTTATCTAGTTTTTAGCTTAACAAGTATAATCATTTTTAATTATTCAAGTTTTAAATAGTTATTAATAATAATTAACCATTTTTAAAACAAAAATAAATAAAACAATCAATTTTTTTTTCAAAAAAAAACTATAACTTTTATAATTCATAAAAAACCATCCAGCAATAATTACAATAAATTAAACTTAAAAGTAAAAGTAAAAATAAAATAAAAATAAAAAACAGA
>JAJMCY010000081.1:0-33107 GCA_030565755.1 Ascobotryozyma cognata
TTATATTATATTATATTATATTATATTATATTATATTATATTATATTATATTATATTATATTATATTTATGTGTATAATACAAATTAAATAAATTCAATTCGTATTATTATTTATTTAGGTTTCCAATAGGATTTGTATTTTTAGTTTTCTCTTGTTTCTCTTTTCCCCTGTCTTAATTTCGATCTTTTGTATTTTTCATTTTTTATATAGCATTTATTGTTTTTTTATAGTAACTTTGTTTTTCTCTTGTGTCATTTTAATGTTTCTGTTTTATATATTATTATTTTTATATATTTATTAGGTTTCCAAAGGGTTTCATTTTTGTATTTTTAACTTGTGTTTTTCCCTGTGTCATTTTCAACATTTTGTTTTTCTTTTTTTTATATAGCATTTATTTTCTCCTACATATATTTTCTAGTCAAATTAACATCGTTTATTATTCTCTTTTTATTTTCCTTATTTAAATTTGCCACTGAAATTTGTGATTTTTTTCTGTAATTTTTTTATTTTTTATTTATTATTATTTATTTAATATTATTTATTTATTTATTTATTTATTTATTTAATATTATTTATTTATTTATTTATTTATTTAATATTATTTATATATTTATTTATTTATTTATTTATTTAATACTATCATTATCATCATTACCTATCAATACAAACATAAAATCACTCATAAAATAAATCCGTATTAAATATAAAATAAAATAATCAAATATATATATCCAAATAATAAAAAAACAATACTATTTCAGCCGCAAAATAAGATAATGACATAAGAATACAAATATTGTAAACATAATACATTTATTTACATTGTTAATCACCATGGCAGCCACAAAACAATTAATATATATTTAGTTTAAAAGATTTTTTCATTTTCTAATTAATTAATTTATTATGATAATATTAATATAATCTCTATATAAAAATAATGTAAAAATGTAAATATAATGTAAAAATAATGTAAATATAATATAAAAAGAATGTAAAAATGTAAATATAATTAATATAAAATTCTATATGAATGAATTAAAAATAAAAAATAAAAAATAAAAAATAAAAAATAAAAAATCAAAAAGTAAAAAGTAAAAAAAAAAAATACAATTAACTTAATTTTTATCGTTTACTAAATTAATAGAATTAGATACAAATAATAAAGCGTTTTCAACATCCTTAATTAAATCATTAGTATCTTCTATTCCAACAGATAATCTTATTAAATCATCATAAACACCAACTTCTTCTCTAGATTTAACTGGAATTCCACCATGTGTCATAACAGCAGGTACTTCACATAAAGATTCAATACCACCCAAAGATTCAGCTAAAGTAAATAATGAAGTATTTTCACAAAATAAAGAAGCACCTTTTGAACCACCAATTACTCTAAAAGAAATAATACCACCACCAAGATTATCACGATGTTGTTTATAAATAAGAGAATGTTTTGGATGTGATTCAAGACCAGGATAATTAACTGAAATTACATGAGGAGATGAATTTAAAAATTTTGCAATTTTTAAAGCACTTATACTTGATTGTTTTACACGTAAATGAATAGTTTTTAAACCCCTATGTGCTAACCATGAATCAAATGGTGATGGTACAGCACCTATTGCATTTTGTAAAAAACTAAGTTTTGAATAAATGCTCTCATTTGAAGTAACTGCAATTCCCATAACAACGTCAGAATGGCCATTAATAAATTTTGTAACAGAATGTACAACAATATCTGCACCAAATTTAATTGGATTTTGAATATAAGGTGATAAAAATGTATTATCAACAACAACAGTTAAATTATGCTTATGTGCAATACTTGTAACTTTTTCAATATCAATAAGTTTTAATGTAGGATTCGATGGTGTTTCAATCCAAACTAATTTAGTTTTATTTGGAATAATTGATTCTTCCAGTTTATCTTCAATATCTGATAAAAATGTTACTTCAACACCATGTGTATTTGCAACTTTTGTAAAATATCTATGTGTACCACCATAAACATCAGCAAATGAAATAATATGTGATCCTTGTGCTAATGATTGAATAATTGTTGATGTAGTTGCTGATCCTGAAGAAAATGCAAGTGCATATTTACCATTTTCTAATGATGCAACTGCTCTTTCAAATGCATCTCTATTAGGATTTGATGATCTAGAATATTCATAAGATCCAATTGGTTGTCCAGGTGATTTTTGACTAAATGTTGATGATAATGAAATTGTTTCAATAACAGCTCCAGTACTTTTATCTGCTTCTGCTCCCGCATGTACTGCCTTTGTACCAAATTCATGCATTTTACCACTATTTTTTTTATCTGCTGTCATTCTATCTGATTAAAGGATAACTTAAAAAAACGATAAAATTAATTAAATAAAATTGAAATAATTAAAACAATTAAAACAATAAAATTTTTTTTTAAAAAAAAAGGGAAAACAAACCCTATAAAATTTCCAAAATTTCTATATTATAGTTTATTTTTAATTTAACTTTTGAAAGATCCTGTCCTTTGGGTCCTTTTATATTTTTTAAGTAATTAATTATAATTTATAATTAATATTTAAAAAAAAAAAAAAAAAAAAAAAAAAAAAAAAAAAAAAAAAAAAAAAAAAAAAAAAAAAAAAAAAAAAAAAAAAAAAAAAAAAAAAAAAAAAAAAAAAAAAAAAAAAAAAAAAAATTAATAATAGAAAATACCAAGAAAATTTCATAGCGATGACTTACTAATTAGTTATGAATTAAAAATAACAAACAGGGTAACAATTTACAATTACACGTGATTGATTTACTTATAGCAAATAAAAACGCTCGTCACTATGGCTACCGATGAATAACTCTTCTATTTGTATGTACAGTAAAATAAAAAATTTCTATTTTCTATTAGAGGATAAATTAATTGTACTGTACTGTACTGTACAATTTTTAATGTAAATCAACGTAAATACAAACAACTTAGTAACTAATATAATTGAGAAAGTACCTTTTTGGTAATTGTATATACATTATATACTTTTATATAAGTTTGTTTAAAATATAAAAATATTAACTATTACTATTCCATTGTTTAAATATTTAAATATTCGTATAATATATAGTAAAAAAAGCAAATAACCGAAAAAATTATAAACAACCAACAATGTAAACTATAAAACAAGCAAAAAAACAGAAAGTAAAAATGTAAACGTTAAAATAATAACAAACAAACAAACAAACAGATAAATATATAAGCATTATAAACATAAATATTAATTATATATATATATATATAATTAATATAAAATAGTCATTTACGACGAAGTCGTTTTATTCTTTGCCTTTCAGCTTCAGCAGCTTCCTCTTCCATATCTTCACGTCTAGCAGCATATAAAGATTTTTGTTCTTCATTAAAAATATCAGCACCAGTAGCTTCCATATCAGACTCATCATCAGAATAAACATTTTCAATATATTCATGTCTTGATTTTCTTCCAAATATTTTCCAAATTTCATCTCTATTATATCCTTGATCAGTCTTTGAATTTTTAAATCTACTTTTATTATTATTATTGTTATTATTATTATTATAATCGTCTTCTTCATCATCATCTACAATAAAATCATCAAGTTCATCATCATCTTCTTCATCATCATCATCATGAGAAGGAAAGTATTGATATTTTTTATCACTTTTTAATGATTTATTTTTATTTTTATTAATATTATTATTAGCAGTAAATGAATTTATTGTTGATTTTGTATATCCAAATGGTGGAAGATCATTTTTATTAGTAAGACTTTTATTTTTAGCTTTAACTTTTTCTAATTTAGATGCTAATGAAGGCATTGGTTGTGCAAATTGTAATTTTGTAGAACTTCTTGCAAATGTATCATTATTGATATTACTATTTTTAGTAGCATTTAATTTTAATGATGATGGTGATGATGATGATGATAATTTTAATGGAGAAACAGATCTTGATTTATTATTTAACCTTGGTGATAAATTATTATAATTTATTCCAGGAGAAGGTGTTGAATCTTTTCTAAATTCTTCAATTTTTTTTGTTGATATTTTAGATTGTTCAGATCTTGCATCTTTAAATTTAACACCAACTTTTAAATTTTCTGATTTTATTTGTTGGGCTGCATTCATTAATTGACTAAATTTTAATTTATTTATATTACTATTACTATTATTGTTATAAGTAATACCATTATTATTACTATTATTATTATTATTATTATTATTATTATTATAAATATATTTATTTTTATTTAGAGAACCATTACTCTTAGTCCTTGTATTAGATTTTTTTTTAACCAAACTAGTTTTATTATCCGTATTATTTTTTAATTTTAATTTTTCTCTTTCAGCCAACCTTGCTGCTTTTAATCTTTGAACTGTTGCTAAATGATTTAAATCAGATGAATTTTGATTTAAATTATTTAAATTATTTAAATTATTACTTCTTAAATTATTATTACCATTATTATTATTATTATTATTATTATTAATATTAATATTATTATTATTATTATTATTATTATTATTATTATTATTATTATTATTTATTTTATTAATATTTATAGAATTTCTTCCTTCAGAAGTATTAGCATTTATTCCCTTTCCAGATTTAACTTGAGAAAGTAAGCTAGAAAAATTCATACTATATAAATATTTATATAATAAGTTTTTATATAGTAATTTTATATATAGTAATTTTATATAGTAATTCTATATATAGTAATTTTATATAGTAATTCTATATATGGTAATTTTATATATTATAGTATATTAAAAAAAAAAAAAAACATACACTCAAATTATTCAATATATTTTTATATTTCTATAATTTTTTATAATTTTTTAATATTTATTACTATTTTTTTATATTTTTTTATATTTTTTCATTATTTATAACCTTTTTTTTTTTTTTTAATATGTTGTTCTTCTTTCTATAGGAAATAAATATATGAGAAAATATTACTAATAAAGGAACAATCAGCAGGGTAGTACCTAGTTGACCAATTACCACGGTAACAGTAAAACACACAGTTGCTATAACAATAAAGTACTTTTTAATACCATACAAATATTTACTTTGAAAATTTATATACGTTTATAACTTAAATATTCTAATTGTAAATTGTATTATATTATATTATATTATATTATATTATATTATATACATTACATTAAATTACTTTATTTTATTTTTATTTTTCTTAATCGTTTTTAAAATTTATTTAATCAAATAAACCGAATCCCATATCATCATCTGATTCTTCTTTCTCTTCTTCCTTCTTTTCTTCAGCAGCTGGAGCAGATCCGGAAGCACCAGAAGAAGAACCACCAGCAGCAGCTGGAGCAGCACCGCCGGATGGAACAGATGCAAGTTTAGCAGTTCCTTCAGAGATAAGCTATATAGTTAGATATCATGTCATAATGTATGTTGTATTTTTTAATATAAATGTATAATATATATAGAATATAATATAAAATATATATATAATATAATATAAAATATATATATAATATAATATAAAATATATATAAAGTATCACTCACTTCTTCAATGGATTTTCCTTCAAGAGCTTTAATTACTTCAGAAACTTGAGAATCTTCTGATTCAATTCCAACTGAAGAAAGAACCTTTGAAACATCAGAAGCAGAAGGTGTCTTTCCTGCAGTGGTAAGAAGGAGATAAGCAGCGAGATATTTCATTCTATATATTATATTAGTAATTAATAAAAATAAACAAAAATAATAATCAAAAACATACTTGAATAATGTATATAATATATATATATATAAGTAGAATAATCAATTTAAGCTTTACGCGGACTATTCTTTGAAGAAAAAAAAAAATTTAACAGTTATTTTAGAAAAATAGTTAAATAATTATAAAAGTAATTTTTATCTATATAATAATAATTGTTTTACAGTTTTATAAATTCTTTTGCGTCGTTACTATAGAAGATAGTTATTATATAATATTATTATAAAATAGTGAAAAAATAAAAATAAAAATATCTACAAATCACCATAACAACCAATGTGACTATCATAGCAGTCACAATACAAATATACAAATTATTCAAAACATTTAAAATATTTAAAATAGACTAATAAAACCCTAATATACAAACGCAACGACGCATTGAATTTATTGATTTTAATTAATCAATTCATAATCATATTATTGAATTTTTATAATACTATGAATAAAATTATTTATATAATAAATCAATAAAATAATTAGAAAAAAAAAAAAAAAAAAAAAAAAAAAAAAAAAAAAAAAAAAAAAAAAAAAAAAAAAAAAAAAAAAAAAAAAAAAAAAAAAAAAAAAAAAAAAAAAAAAAAATAAACTAATAAAATAATAAAATAATAAAAATACAAAATGTCAGATACAGAAACAGCAGAACATGCCGAAAAACGTGCACAAAGATCTTTAAGGAAATTTTTTTATAGAGGTGTTGAACTTCCACAATTACTTGATCTTAATCTTGAAGAATTCTCAAAAATAACTCATGCAAGAGCACGTCGTCGTTTAGAAAGAGGTCTTAGATCAAAACCAAAGGAACTTATTAATAAACTTGCTAAGGCTAAAAAGAATGTTCCAGTTGGTGAAAAACCACCAGTTGTTAAAACTCATCTTCGTAATATGATTATTATTCCAGAAATGATTGGTTCAGTTGTTGGTATATATAATGGAAAAGTTTTTAATTCTGTTGAAATTCGTCCAGAAATGGTTGGTCATTATCTTGCTGAATTTTCAATTTCTTATACTCCTGTAAGACACGGTCGACCGGGTATTGGTGCTACTCATTCATCTAGATTTATTCCTCTTAAATAGGGTAATTTTAATTTATTTGTATTTAAGGATTTTATTATAATATATGTTTATTTTGTCTATAATATGAATTGATTTTATGGTACTAAGTTTTTAAATTATATACGCGCGTTTACACGCGCGTATATACTTTATATATATATATAAATATATGTATAAATACATATATAAATACATAAAAACATAAACACATAAATAAATAAATAAATATGTATACACCACACATACATACAAACATACAAACGTATATACTTGTGTATGCATTTATTTAAAATAAACAAACAAACAAATAACCAATGATAATTAAAATAAAACAAATCGTTCCTAAATAATAAATATGAAAAGAAATAAACAAATATAAATATAGTAAATATAATAAAAATAATAAAAATAATAAATATAATAAGTATAACAAATATAACAAATATAACAAATATAACAAATATAACAAATATAACAAATATAACAAATATAACAAATATAACAAATATAACAAATATAACAAATATAACAAATAAAAGAAACAATCATGTATAATCTTTCTCAAATAAATAATAAATAACATAGTCATATTAATTAAATAATGCCTTTAGAATAGAACATATGTATTAAATCAAAATAATAATTATCAGTTATTATCACATCTAACGAAAATGCATAGAACCTTTCTCTCGTAACATACAAACATCTTCAATCTGCGAATTTTCGTTCAATGAAGTTAATGTAGGAGCAGCAGGGAAACCAACATATTTAGCAATACCAGATAAAAGTGATACTTCATTATTATATGCAATTCTTTGTAAAACTTGAGAATTACGTGAAGATGGTACTCTAAATATATAATCTGGTGCTATTAAATCAGCATCCATTCGTCTTCTTTCTTTATTAATTCCATACCACTTTTCCATTGTTTCATTCATCATTTTTTCTCGAAGATCTGCTTTATTTTTTGCAAATTGTTGATGAATTGCATCACGACGTGCGTTAGTTTGAATATCAATACATATTGTTCTGTAAAGCATTGTTTGTTCAATTAAATTCGTATGTTTTTTATGTCTTATTCCCACTTGATCTAATACTGCACATAATTCTGGATGTGTACCATCTTGTGCAAGATTCATTTCAATACCAAATCTACACATTTGATCTGCATGAAGTCTATCCCGAAGTTTTGCAAATTCAATTTCTATATTTGTTAATGTACTAATTGCTTCTTTTCTCATTTGATTTTTTGCTTCTATTTCAGCATCTGCATTAGTTTTATTTTGTTCGTCATCTTCTTCTTCCTCTTCTTCAATACCTTCTACTATATCTTCTTTATCAATATCATTACCATCATCTTCTTTTTCTTTATCTTTTTCTTTATCTTTTTCTTTATCTTTTTCTTTATCTTTTTCTTTATCTTTTTCTTCATTCTTTTCTGTATCTTTTTCTTTCTCTTCTTCATTTTTTTTTTCATTATCCTTTTTATTACTTTTTTCATTCTCCTCATTTGTTCCCAAATCAATAGTATTATTTTCATCCTCTTTCTTTACAATATTTACATTTTCAGCTTCCATTTTTTTATTTTGATATTTTTTACTAGGTGATCGTAAAATTCTTAATGTACCTTTACTTTCATTGGTATTTTTAATCTCATTTTCATTATCCTCTAAATCATTTTCAACTTTAGATTCAATTTCCGGTTCAGTTTCAATATTAGATTTAGATTTAGATTTAGATTTAGATTTATTCTTATTTTTAGATATATTGTTTATATTTAAGTTGCCATTTGATTTTATTCTTTTTACAACTGAATTCTGATTTTCATCATCATCATCATCATCATCTTCTTCTTCTTCTTCTTCTTCATTATCATCCTCTTCTTGATCTTCTTTATCTTCTTCATTCTTTTCGGTATTAGTATCAATTTTTTCAGAAATTATCTCTTCACTTTCATTTAATTCGTCATCGTTTGCAACATCTTCTGTAAATTGTTGTGTAGTAGTTTTATCAGAATTAGAAGAATTATTACTTTTAAAACTATCATTTAATTCATCATCAGACTTATTAAGGTTATTCTTACGAATAGTTGGTTTTCGACCTCGCTTTCGTTTGCGAGATTTCTTCGTAGGAGATTTACCTTTTGATTTAATAGCAATATTATTTTTGGTATCATTATTATTTTCTGTATCAATACTTAAATCAATTTTATTTAACTCATTTTTATTATTTTCATTATTATCATTTTCACTAAGTTTTGATTCTTTATTTGAAGCTTCATTGACCTTTAATTCATTTAGGGTTTCTTGATCAGGATTATTAGATAATAAATTTGAATTTGTATTTGAGGCTGAAATTGAGGCTGATGGTGAGGCTGGAATAGAGGCTAAAGTTGAAACCGATGATGAGGTTGAAGATGAGGCTAAAGCTGGATTTAAATCAGAATTTGAAAGAAAAGTAGGTGAATTTAAAATATTTTCACTTTCTTTAGTATCTAAAGATTTATAATTTTCATTATTTGTTGAAATAATTAATTGTTTTCCTTTATAAATAATATCTTTATCACTATTTGGAGATTTGCTTGTATTTGAATCAGAATTAAAATTATTATCAGTAATTTCTAGACGTTCAGTTTCAGCTTCAGAATTATTATCAAAATCAATATCTTGATCAATATCAATATCAATATCAATATTAAAATCATTTTCATTTCTATTTCTATTGTCATTGTCATTGTCATTGTCATTGTTATTAGAATGAATATTTTTTTTATTTGAATTTATAAAATTAAATTGAGAATCGTTTAAAGATAAATCACCTTGTTCTTTAGAACTATTACTAGTTTGATTATATGGTGTAATTGGAGAAGAATTTGGTTGATTCCTTTTTGAAATAGATTGTAAAGAAACATGAGTAATAGAATCAAATGCATCTTCTTCATATTCTGTAAGTGGAGATGATGATGAAGATGATATATTAAGAAAATTTTGGTTATTATTTTCTTCTTCAATAATTGAATTTGAATTTGAATTTATTTTATCATTATTGTCTTTAATTATTTCTTTATCCGAGGAAATATTATCATTTTTTTCAGTTTTATCAAGTATATCATCGATAACTTTACTGTCTATTTTATTTTTTTCATTTTGTGATGATTCTATAGATTTTTCCTGAATTTTTTTTTTATTTTTTTCATTTTTTTCATTTTTTTCATTTTCATTTTCATTTTCATTTTCACTTTCATTTTCACTTTCATTTTCACTTTCATTTTCACTTTCATTTTCACTTTCATTTTCATTTTTATTTTTATTTTCATTCTCATTTTCTTCTTTTTTCATTTTTTTATTATTTTCCACCTTTTCTTCTAATTTTGTCTTTGTATTAGACTCCATTGTGGAAAAACAATTAATAGCAATATAATATAATAATATATTACTATGTAATTTTCAATCTATAGTAAAAAACTTAAATTAGTAAAGGGAAATAAAAAAAGAAAAACAAAAGAAAAAAACAATTTTAAAAAAATGCTTACTATTTAATAAAAAAGTAAAAAATAAAAAATAAAAGATAAAAGATAAAATAAAATAAAATAAAATAAAATAAAATAAAATAAAATAATTCAAATGCTTTTTTCCCCTCTTAGGAAAAATAAAAAAAACCGTTGTTTTTTTGGTTTTCTATGCTAGTAATATTTTTTCAGTATTTTTTATTATTTTTTATTATTTTTTATTATTTTTTATTATTTTTTATTATTTTTTATTATTTTTTATAATAATATTAATAAAAAAAAAGAAAAGCTGCATTCTTCGTTTGTCTAATTAATTAAATTAGCTTGCATTTTCGGCTAAACCGGTTATCGGCAATCATCGCATAAAGGATAGGGTATAGCCGGGAATTGGTTACTATGGCAATAAATAAAATAGTGTTTAAAATCTTTAATAATTAAATAATTAAATAATTAAATAATTAAATTATTAAATTATTTAGTTATTAATACTAACTAATAGAATAATAAATTATAGGGAATAGTTAATATCTACTATATAATACAATGAATAAATCATTATTTGGGACTCAGGTTCATGTAGATGAATCCTTAAATGATTTATTTTTATCTTCTAAACCAATTAAACCAGACAGTAAATCCAAGTCTAAGGAGAAGAGTGTTTTAAATACTAAAGAGGAAAACAAAAAACGAAAGGCTGTTGAGTTGGATGATGATGAAGGTGAAGAACTAGAATCAAAGGAGAAAGAAATTGAATCAGACGATGAAAAAATCGAATCAAAAGATAAAAAAAGTGAATCAGAAAGTGAATCAGAAAGTGAATCAGACAGTGAAGCAGACAGTGAAGCAGAAAGCGAAGCAGAAAGCGAAGAAAGCGAATCAGAAAGTAAAGAAAAAAATGAAATAAACTCAAAATCAAAAATCTCATTGGTAAAAGAAGAATTAGAAAATAGTAAAAAAACAATATTCGTAGGAAACGTTCCAGCAGCTGTAATTTCTTCTAAATCAGCATATAAAAAATTTAAAAAATTATTTGAAAAATATTCTCCAATAGAATCAATTAGATTTAGATCAATAGCGTTTGCTTCAGCTCTCCCTAGAAAAATAGCATATTCACAAAAATTATTACATCCTAGTCGTGATACAGTTAATGCATATATAGTCTTTAAAGATATCAAAGCAGTAAATATATCAATATCAGAATTAAATGGTAAATTATTTACATTAAATAATGTTTTATTACCATCTGGATCAAGTATTAGTATATTAAATTGCCATTTGAGAGTTGATTCAGTTGCACATCCTGCAAAACAAGATTCTAGAAGATGTATTTTTATTGGAAATTTAGATTTTAATGCTTCAGAAGAATCTTTATGGAATCATTTTGGACAAAATATTATAGGTAAAATTGAATATGTTAGAATAATAAGAGACAAAAAGACTAATCTAGGTAAAGGCTTTGCTTATATTCAATATGAGAATCCTGAAAGTGTTGAAAAAGCTATTAAATTTTTAAATGATAAGCCATTAAATTTAAATGATAATAATAATTCTTCTTCTACAAATGAAAAAAAAAATAAATCAGATGGTAAACAAGTTAGAAAATTAAGAGTTTCAAAAGCAAAAAAATTATTAATGAATAAATCAAAAACTGAAAAATCTGTATCAAAATTTAAAAGACGAAAAGATAATAAACTATCTCAGAATGAGCTTTCTATGTTGGGAAGATCAGAGAAATTATTGAATCTTGCTGCTCGTGCCAAACTACGTGCTTTTACAAAGAAGCCTAGATGGAAAAAGGCCGAATAATGTGTAGATGTATATTATATGTGTATATAGATGTTATATGTGTATATAAATATTATATGTATAATAAATTGTGTAGTGATATGATCTTTAAATACGGATTTTAGAATAAGTAAATGAATAAATAATAAATAAAATTAAATAAAGTAAAATAAATAACTACCAATTAACAATTAAAATAAAAAAATAATTAAAATTAGAAAAAATCAATACAATAGTAAAAAATAAATGAATAAATAAATATAATTTATCTAATTATTTTTAATTTTTATTTAAAAATATATAAAATAAATAAATAAATAAATATTAAATAAATTTTAATTTAATATATTTGATATTTAATTTTATTAAAAATATATTAAAATAAATAATTAACAATTAAAATATAAAAATAAAATAAAAAACTAACAGTTAATAATTAAAAAAATTAAAAAAAATTAATACAATAGTAATAAATAAATAAATTTAATTTATCTAATTATTTTTAATTTTTATTTAAAAATATATAAAATAAATGAATAAAAAATAAAATTAAATTAAAATTTAATTTGATTTAATTTAATTCAATTAAAAATACATTAAATAAATAAATAGCCATAAATTAAAATATAAAAATAGATTAAAAAATTAACGATTAATAATTAAAAAAATTAAAAAAAATGAAATTAATATTAAATTAATATTAATTTTATTCAATATAAAAATAAAATAAAAAATTAAAAAAAACTAATATAATAGTAATAAAAATTACAAATAAATAAATAATTTTATTTTATTGAAATAAATTTAATTTATCTAATTATTTTTAATTTTATTTAAAAATATAGTAAATAAATGAATGAATAATAAATAAAATTAACAATTAACAATGAAAATATGAAAATATGAAAATATAAAAATAAATTAAAAAATTAACAATTGATAATTAAAAAAATTAAAAAACATTAAAACAATAGTAAAAAATAAAAAATAAAAAATAAAAAATAAAAAATAAAAAATTGAATTTAATTTAATTTAATTTATCTGATTATTTTTAATTTTTTATTTAAAAATATAGTAAAATAAAGCAATAAATAAATAAATAAAATTAAATTAAAATATATAAATAAATATAAATTAAAATATAAAGATAATTAAAAAAAATAAAAAAAATAAAAAAAATAAATTTAATTAATCTGGTATTTTTAATTTTTTATTTAAAAATATAGTAAAATAAAGCAATAAATAAATAAATTAAATTAAATTAAAATATATAAATAAACATAAATTAAAATATAAAGATAATTAAAAAAATAAAAAAAATAAATTTAATTAATCTGGTATTTTTAATTTTTTATTTAAAAGTATAGTAAAATAAATCAATAAATAAAATTAAATTAAAAATTACAATTAATAATTAAAAAAATTAATACAATACTAAACAAGTAAATATATAAATTCATTTTATTTGGATAAAATTAATTTATTTAATTTATTTAATTATTTTTATTTTTATTTTTATTTTTATTTTTATTTTTATTTTTATTTTTATTTTAAATTATAGTAAATAAATGAATATATAAAATAACTAACAATAAATATAAAAATTATTGTTTATGAGTACTGGCTAGATTCTGGTATTTTAATATAATACCAAAATAAATAAATTTACTCTATTAAATAAATTAATACAATAGTAAACAAATACATAATATTTACTAATTATAAATAAATGTCTAACTTCATTTTTGGACCACCACCATCGCCACCGCGTTTAAATACAAATACAAGTAATATAGGCAGAAATAATGTAAATGCAAATACAAATGCAAATACAAATGCAAATACAAATGCAAATATAAATTCAAATTCAAATTCAAATTCAAATTCAAATTCAAATTCAAATGTAAATGTAAATGTAAATGCAAGTAAAAATGTGGCAAAAAATGCACTTCCTATTGGAAATAATTTAAATTTAAAGCATACAACAAAAAATGGAAAAAATAATAATTGCAATAAAGAAAAAATAAAAATTCCTGGTACAAATATTTTACTTGATTCTCCTATTGCAATTGCAGAATGGATTGAAGAACGGAAAAAAAAATATCCAACAGAAGCTCGAATATTGGAGAAAAAAAATAAAATAAAAAATAAAAATAATGACAATGACAATGACAATGACAATGACAATGACAAGAATTTAAAAAAAAAAAAATTAAAAAAAAATAATCAAATAAATGAATTTGAAAATGTTTGTCCTGTATATAGTGTTTATGCTCCTCCTAGAAAAATTGATTTACATAAAAGACTTTTACTAGCACAACATTCTAAGGAAAATGAAAAACTTTTAGATTTAATTATATTTTTAAATGACTGTGGTTTAATAGCGAGCAATAAATGAACGAGCGAATAAATGTCTTATATTAATACTAACTAATTATATGCATACTTAGATATGTATATATGTATATATATTTATATATATTTATATATATGTATAAATATATATGTCACATATGTTTCTATACCAAACCATACTAAAGCCTATCATAAACTTCCATTCTGAGCTCATCCAACAATTCGTTAATTTCATTTTCTAATTCCGTTTTACGATTTTCAAGTTTAGAAACATCATCATCATCGTTATCAATATTTTCATTTAATTCCAATTTTCGAATTAAAATACATAATGATATTATAATTTTAAATTTTTCCTCTTCCATAGATTGAATTTTAGTAATAGTTTCATTAAAATCTTGTAAAGAATTTGAAGATTTTGGAGATTTTAAAGCTTCTAATTCTTGTTCTTTACTAATTTGTTCTTTAACATTTAGAATTTTTATTGATATTTCTTTTAATTTATTTTCTATTGATTTTATATATTCTTCAAGATTATCATCTTGAATATTTTTATTATCATTTTTCATAAATAAATTAGTCAATTCATTATTAACACGACATCTTTCATTTTGATATAAAAGAAATGTCTTTTTGTTAGTATCTTTAAATAAACTAAAAAAATAATTACTATAATTTAATTTAATTACCTTTAATAATTTAATAATTTGTGGGTTTTCTTCAATTTCATTAGTTACCATTTTGAATTTAGTACAGGTGTATTTATTATTATATTATTATAATATTATATTATTATATTATTATATTATTATATTATTATTATATATATTTATATTTATTACTATTACATATTGTATATGCAGTATTCAAATAAATACTCTCATCGGTTGACTCCAATTAAATATTAATTAATCGTTTATTAATTACTTTATCACAAATTAATCAATTAGACTGGTATTCAACCGATCAATTTCGATCAATTTCGATCACATCGGTTTTTTTATTAATAATTTTTTATTTTTTTTCTTTAAATTACCGGTTGCTAATCGATTTCGATCGATTATACGAAATTGAACAACCGCTTATATCAGAAACCCTCGAATGACGTATTATTATGTATTTACATACAATATCAATATATTGACCTTGGTTCCTTAATCTTAAGTTTGAAACCTTACAGTTTAAAAATAATTTAAATTAATTTAAATTAATTTAAATTAATTCAAAGTAATTCAATTTTATAGAATTCAAGTGACGATTTTTGTGTACCGTTTATTATTTTTAGTTTATTTTTAGTTTTATTAACATTTATTAGCACTTAGTCACCATTTAGCATCTAATCACATTTATTAATAAATAATAAATAATAAATAATAAATAATAAATAATAATAAATAATAATAAATAATAATAAATAATAATAAATAATAATAAATAATAATAAATAATAATAAATAATAACTAATGAATGATGCTGCAAAAGAAGTTGGTTGCGGTTCAATCGCTGGAATGGCAGGAAAATTAATAGAATATCCATTTGATACAGTAAAAGTTCGATTACAATGCCAAGGAGTTATTCCAAAATCATTATCATCATCAACATCATCAGCATCATCAACGTCATATAATTCATTCAATAGTAGTAATAACAATAATAGTTTGAAAAATTCTATCAGATTTAATGGTCCTTTAGATTGTTTTAAATATACAATTAAAAATGAAGGCTTTATAGGTCTTTACAGAGGAATTGGTGCACCTATTTTTGGTGCTGGTATTGAGAATGCTTCTTTATTTTTATCTTACATGTTTGCTCAATCTTTATTATTAAGTTTTAAAAGTAGAAAAAAAAATGAAAATAATAACAATAATTTATCTCAAAATTTATCTCTTAAAGAATTAATACTCTGTGGTGGTATAAGTGGCGCAATTACTTCTTTTTTTCTTACACCAATTGAATTAATTAAATGTAAAATGCAAGTTCAAAGATTAGCAGATATTTCAAAACAAGAAAAAAAACTTCCAAATGCTTGGGATTTAATAAAACAAGTTTATATAAAAGATGGTATAACAGGTTTTTGGCATGGACAATTAGGAACACTTTTAAGAGAAAGTGGTGGTTCAGCTGCTTGGTTTGGTACATATGAAATTATTATTTCACATTTTAAAAAACATTCAAACTCTGAAATAATAACATCATCTACAAATGAAAATTCAAAACCTCTTTTAAAAGAAACTTTATTAGCTGGTGCATGTTCAGGTATTATGTATAATCTTTCATTATTTCCTGCTGATTCAATTAAATCTAAAATGCAAACAAATTCAATTTTAAATAATAATTTAAATTCTAATAATCTTCCAAAGGGTTTTTTTGCTGTTGGAAAGGAAATGTATTTAACTGGTGGAATACGCGCCTTTTATAATGGTTGTGGAATTACATGTCTTAGAGCTGCACCTAGTTCTGCTATAATATTTTGGTCATATGAGTTTTTAAAGGGATTAATAAAATAAATAGAGTTTATTTATAAATAATTTATAAATATTGTTAAATATTTAATGTATATTATATAAAGATAATGATGGAAGAGAAATAAAGAGGTTTAATATGTTTTTTTTTTTTTTTTTTTTTTTTTTTTTTTTTTTTTTTTTTTTTTTTTTTTTTTTTTTTTTTTTTTTTTTTTTTTTTTTTCATGTTTGTTTTCATGTTTGTTTTGATTTTTGTCTTATTTTTGTCTTTTTTTGTCTTTTTTTGTCTTATTTTTATGCTTTTTTTAATACACAAATTACTTGAAATCATTAATTACAATCAATTTATTAATTAATAAATTAATTAATAAACTAACAATTATTAATTACCAACAATCACTTGTTCGATTTCTTCTTTGGCTTTTCAGATATTTTTTCAATTTTAACATCAGATAAACCCTTTTCTTCAAGCATTTGTTCTATATAAGATTCAATTTCATCAGATAAATCACCTTGAACAATTATTTCATCTTTTCCTTCAGAACCTTTAGTTACACTTGCACCAGTTGCAAATTTACTAGCAAAAGTTTTTGCAAGTTTTTTCAAATCCATACTACTAGCAGAATTTGAAGCAATTACTTCATCAAGTCCTATAATTGCAACAACACTTTTTCGTTTTGATCTTTCAATCCTTTTAAGATATATTATTGAGGATAATCTTTTTGCAAGTTCTCTTTCTGCTTTTGCTGATTCTTTTGCTTGTCTTTTAGCAATATCTCTTTCAATTTTTTCTTTTGTTTCTAATGATAAATCAGCCATTGAATTTGCTGCTGCTTCTAATGAAGCTGCTGAATATAATTTATTAAATAAATCTAAATCATTTTTTTTTAGCCATTCTTTACATTTTGATAATTTTCCTCCAAATTCACAATATTCAACAGGTAATGTACATATACCACAATATACAATGTTTTTTCCAAAACTTGCTTCTTTAATTTCTGTATTTTCTTTTATTGCGTTATTTGTATTTATAACTTCTGTCATTTTTGTTATTTTATTTAATTTATTTAATTTATTTAATTTAATTTATTTAATTTTTATACTTATTAGTGTTTTCTTGTTTTTTATTTAATTTTCAAATCCGTATGTGAAGATGTTTTAATCAGAAATCGTATTTACTATATATTACGTAAACCAACGAATAATTACGGATAATTAGAAACGATCAGAAAGCGTATTTACATTGTATTACATATGAATTTTATAGTATAGTTTTTTTTATTTATAGTTAATTATTTATTTATTACAGTTAAACTATTTAAACTATTACAAAATTTTATATATGTTTATAATATAATATTTAATAAAATATTTATTATAATTACTTATATTTATACTCTTTATATTATTTTATTGCCATATAAATATGGCTAATTATATTCAGATAATCCTTAAATAACTAAAATTTTGGTTGCTATAGAGATGATATACATTACCCCAGATTTATTATATTTTTATGCAATCTTGTGAAGTTAGTCCTGTGATGTCATTATTTTTACTTTTTACATTATAAAAAGTTTAACTACAATGACTTAAAATAATATTTAAAAAGGATATAATTTATGCAAAGTTTATTAAACATTTATAACATGTTTTCAGTACTTTTAAGCATTTTTTTAATATATATTTGTGTATATATCTGTGTATATATAAATATATGTATATTTCCATTTTATAGTATATTATGTAACTCGTAAATCGTAAATCATGTTTGGAAAAGAAACAAAAATTGAAAATGCAGTACATAAATTTTGTACTACAGGTAAAAATGCATATGCATTAGAAGATGAAGACGAAGAATATTCATTATTGATTTTAGCATATGAAGAAATTAAAAAATATAGTAGTTCTGATAAAAAAAGTAAAGAATTATATGAAGAATTATGTAAAAATTTATGTTTAAGAAAAAAAGATAATGGACAAGCAAGATGTTTTAGAGCACTTATTTTACTTGATTATTTATTAAGTGTTAATTCAAATGAAATTGATAATTGTTTAAAAAAATGTAGAACACCAGAATTAATTTCTGGTGCATTATTAAATATTTTAAAACAACATAAAGATTTTGAAGAAGGCGATTTTGATAATTATATAGATAATTATTATGATCAAGATGGTATTAAAAGACGTGAAAAATTACTTAAAAAATATTTAAGATCAAAAGTAAAATCTGAAAAATATTTAAAAGTTTTAGAAGAGAAAGAAAAAAATAGGAAATTATTACCAATTGAAATTAAATATGGTAAAACGTCACAAAAATATATTAATAAAAAAAAGGAAATTGAAGACAAATATGATAATAGGAGGGAGGAAAGAATTATCGATACAAATAATGTAGATACTGATTGGTATATTTCTAGAAGGTTGGCAATTAATATTATTGAAAAGTATATGATTGTTACTAATGATTATTATGAAGAAAAGATGAAATCGATAGTTTTTAATAAGGTTAAAATTAATAAAATTAATAAAAAAAATAAAAAAAGTAACAATAATAATAATAACAATAATAATAATAATAATGATAAATATAAAAACGCAAATTCAGATGCTAGTACTAAAACAAGAGCAATCGGTGAATACTTTATTCAAACATTAAGTGGTGTAAAAACAAATAAATTTAATGAAATAACATTTTATAAACATTATCCATTTAGACAACAATTATTCCAAGTTTATACAATTTATCAATCAAATATGTTAAATAGAATGGCATTTACAAATATTCTATATTTTGAAAATAGGGATGATCCTTTAAATAGAGGTATTGAAAACGATATTAAAGAGAAAGATATTAAAGAAAAAGAAAATAATAAATCAGATAAAAAAAGTAAAAAATGGTATTTTTCAAAAATTATATTACCAAAAGATCCCTATAAAGAAAATATTATTGATGAAGAATATTTAAGAAAAGAAAAGGAAATTAAAAAAAAAGAAAAATATTATGGTTATGATATGACACCAAAGCCATATTTTTTATATCCAAATGATCCAAATACTGATCAACTATATAAACTTGATCAACAAGTTTTAGAATTTTGTGCAGCTTGTTTTGCAACAACTGAAGTTTTTACAGAATTATTAAATACATTAACAAAAAAGGAATTAAAATATTCTGAATTAGCGTTACAAATTTATGATAGAATGCAAGCACTTAATTCGAGAGCATATTCTTATATAATGACGCATAATATAATTAGCAAACAAGCTTTAGATCAACTTTGGAATACAATAAGTTTACTTGTTAATACTATGACATCTTATACTTCAATAGTCAATACTCAACTAAGTGAACTTTTATAGTGTTTTATCTTATGTATTTATTATTGTATTTATTAGTGTATTTTATTCATATATATATTTTATTTTTGTATTTTATTATCAATATATGTATTTCATTAATATATGTATTTTGTTATTTTAGTATTTATAATAAATATTGCACAATGCTATTTATTTAAAAAAATATTACATAATCTAAAATAAACTTAAATAAATAATAAATCACTTAAGTTTCTTCTTAGGACGAAGTTGATTAGTATGTCCACATTTTTTCTTACGACAATTTGTTGCACGAGGAGGAAGACGAGCATAACATTTACGGCAAATTGCCTTTTCACAGTTATATTTTGAAGCAAGAGCTTTAAGAGATGGTTCAATAATACCACCACGTAAACGAAGTACAAGATGTAATGTTGATTCTTTTTGAATATTATAGTCACTTAATGTACGTCCATCTTCAAGTTGTTTACCAGCAAAAATTAAACGTTGTTGATCTGGTGGAATTCCTTCCTTATCTTGAATTTTTGATTTTACATTATCAATAGTATCTGATGATTCAACCTCAAGGGTTATAGTTTTACCCGTTAAGGTTTTAACGAAACTAATAGTTAATAACAAATATAAATAAAAAATAATAAATAATAAACATTATTATAAAATAACAATAATA
This sequence comes from Ascobotryozyma cognata, assembly GCA_030565755.1. Taxonomy (NCBI): domain Eukaryota; kingdom Fungi; phylum Ascomycota; class Trigonopsidomycetes; order Trigonopsidales; family Trigonopsidaceae; genus Ascobotryozyma; species Ascobotryozyma cognata. The sequence goes on from JAJMCY010000081.1 coordinate 20,946, forward strand.
ATAATAATAATAATAATAATAATAATAAACCTACATTTGCATTTTGTTATTTATTCGTGAAGTTGAAATAAATCCTAAAACTTAGTCTTTAAAATCAATATGCAAAAAAAAAAAAAAAAAAATCTTAAATCAAACAATACTGTATTCTAAATTGCGTCAAAAATTAAATAACACGAAATAAATATAAAAACAGTCACAAAATAGATAAATCACGTGATAATTTTAAAAGTTGGTTTTCTAAATAAATTACAGAATATCTTAAAGTATAAATTTCACAATGTACTTCCATAGCAACCACTTTTTCTAAAGTTGTTAATAATCTTGGTCTTAAATCATCTGAAACCTTAGTCCTGAAAATTGGATATCTACCACCTGTAGAAGGGAGTGATTTTTTTTTATTTTTTGAATTTATAGAAGAATCTTTTGATTCTAATATTGTCATTTTTGTACATTTTTTAATAGATTCATTATTTATAATATTTTTTGATGGATTTATATCCATATAATTAATATTATAATTGTAATTGTTTTTAATAGGAAATAAATTATAAAGTCTTTTTTTTGTATTATCAGTTTCAATTATATTTTCATCAATCCATATAGATTTATACCAGGATAAATAAATTAAGATTTCATCTTTTGACCAATGCCATACATTTGATGGATTTTTAATTGAATTTTCAATAATTTTATTATAATTTTTAAATTTTTTTTCTGTGTTATTAGTATTAGTTGTAGATAAAATTGTATTATTTAGTTCATTTTCCCATTCAATAAAATCCATATGAAATGATGATATATTTAAATTTATATCATTACAAATTCTTTCTTGATTATCAAGTCCATAAGTTAATTTTGCACATACTATTACTAAAGCTCCTAAATTAATTTCTGGAAATCTCCATCTTTTTGTATGCTTTTTAAAAATAAATTCAAATTTTAGTGATAAACAATTAACTAGATTGCAACATATTATAAATAATTCTGGTGGTAATAAGGTGGTTTTTAAAAGACGTATGAATAGATATTTCCATTCAATGGATAAATTTAATTTATTTTTTAATTTATTTTTTAATTTATTTTTTAATTTACTTTCTAATTTATTTTTTAAATCATTTTTTAAATCATTTTTTAAATCATTTTTTAATCCATTTTTTAATCCATTTTTTAATTCATTTTTTAATTCCCTTTTATTCAATTTCTTTAATAAATTAAACATAAATCCTTTTGAAATAAAATTATAAGCTTCCTTATGTAAAATATTTAATTTTGGTTTTTCTTTTGGATCCAACATTAATGCATATGGTTTAAGAAGTTTTTTTTTTATACTATTTGGAAATAATAAAGTAAATGCTTTAATATACGGAAATCTTTTTAAATTTTCATTTGTATCATTATCGTTTGGTACAAAAGTTTCAGAAATCCAAGAATAAAAATCAATTAAATAAATTGGAATTTCTAATAATAATGCAGCTGAATAACAAATCATGATTGATTTTAAAATATTAGGTCTAATATATGATTTATTTTTTTTATAATTATTTAATTTTAAATTTATATTATATTCACTGTCATCAGATGAATTTTCGTCGCCGTTATCGTTATTATTATTATTATTATTATTATTATTATTGTTATTATTATTATTATTATTATTATTGTTATTATTATTATTGTTATTATTATTATCTTTATTATTATTATTATTATCGTTATTATTATTATTATTATCATTATCATCATTATCATCATTATCATTATCATCATTATCATCATTATCATTATCATCATTATCATCATTATCATCATAATCATCATCATCATTAGATAGATTTTCTATTATACTTTCATCATCATCATTATCATCATAATCATCATCATCATTAGATAGATTTTCTATTATACTTTCATCATCATCATCATCATCATCATTGATTAATTCAAAACCTATATATTCTAAATAAAATGCTAATAAATCTTGCACTAAATTTAAATAATTATTTGATAAACCTTTATTTACTACAATCCATTTTGCTTGTTTATATAAAATATATTGAAATATTGAAATATACAATTTGTAACCATTTATTCCATATAATATAGAATCATTATTTTTTAATGAATTTAAAGAACTTGATAACTGCGACTTATTTCCAATTCTAATTCTTCTTCCTCTTATATTATGAAAATCATCATCGTCTTCAGCAATTTCTGTATTTCCCTATTAGTTAGTATGTATTTGTATGTATTTGTATGTATTTGTATGTATTTGTGTATTTGTGTATAAATGTATAAATGTATAAATGTATAAATATATAAATATATAAATATATAAATATATGTATGTAAAACACCTACTATTAACAAATGCCCATTACTACAAAAAGTTTGACCATCAACAATACGCCATAATCTTGAAGGACAATTTTCTACTCCGCATCTTTCTCCTTTAGTCCAAGTAAGACTAGAGCTCATTGTTTATATTATGTTTGTATGTATTGTATGTATTGTATATACTGTATATATTGTATGTATTTGAATGTATTTTTGAATGTATTTTTGAATGTATTTTTGAATGTATTTTTTAATGTATTTATGTATATATTTATGTATTTATGTATATATTTATGTATTTATGTATATATTTATGTATTTATGTATATATTTATGTATATATCTATGTAATTCCTAATCTTAATACACTGTAATTAAACTTTTATTCTACTATTAATAAATATATTTAAATAAAAAGAGGGGATTTAAAAATACGAATAGTTATATATACCAATATTGTTTATTTGTTATGTATTTATTTTTATTTTTTTTTTATTATTTTTTATTTTTTGTTTGTTATTTATTTTTTATTTTTTATTTTTTATTTTTTATTTTTATTCTCCTTTCCTTGTATTAATGAGTTCCTGTCTTTTTTTTTTTTTCGTTTTCTTTTTCTTTTTGTAATTTATTTTATTCTTTTTTTTTGTTTTATTATAATTTATGATAAACAAAGTTTTTTCTTTTTTATTATTTTCTTTTTTTTTTTAAAAAAAAAAAAATAAACTGTAAAAACTAAATAAACAAAATTAATAAAAATATAAAATAAACATACAAAAAAATAAAAAACAAAAACAAAAAAAAACATATAAAACATATAGAACATATAGAACATATAAAACATAAATAAAATCTTTTAATACACTATATATATCAAATGAATAATTAAAAAACATTTATTAATAAAGTAGCAAGAGGAAAAATAATAATAAAAAAATGTAAATTAATATTTATAAATTATTAATAAAACATTTAAGATTTAGGAGCTTCCTTATAAGAGATAGCAGCTTCTTCACCCATAGCAGAAATGATGGTAACAAGAAGGTCTTTACCATCATCAAAATCATTTTGGATTTTATCACCAAGTTCTCCATCAGGAACTTTAACGTCATCTTTTGTAGAACCTTCATTGTCCATCAAATTAAGATAACCATCATCAATATTAATAAGTTGATATTCATTACGGGATACATTAGGTACATCCATATTATGTGTAGAAGGGGAAAGATCTTCAAGTTTTTTGCTAGTGAAAATCTATATATATATGTAAAAAAAAAAAAAAAAAAAAAAAGAAAAAACAAGTTAGAATTTAAATTTAAATAAAATAAAACATAAAATCATTTAAAAATTTAATACATACATCAATTCCAACAAGATGAACTTTAGCGTGACCGTGTTTTCCGGTTTTAGAAGTTGACATATCAACAATCTATTCGTTAGTACTGATTAGAATAAGCATTAATATAATAATTAATATAATATACCTTGCAAGGACGGCCTTTCAATACTATTAAAGTTAGTAAATACATAAAAAAATAAAAAAATAAATTATATATAAAAAAACATATAAAAAAACATATAAAAAAACATATAAAAAAACATATAAATAATGCATAAAAAAACACATTCACCTACCAACATGTCCATTCTTACGGAGAGCAGAACATTGCATAGGATAAGTAAGAGATGCACCTGCATCTGCACTATCAAAAACGTGATCATGCTATATATAAAAGTTAGTATATAATAAAAAATAATAAAAATACTAATAATACAAATAAAAATATTTTAAACTTACATGTTCCTCAGACATTTTTATAAAAATTTCTTCCTTTTGCACTTATGAAAAACAAGAAAAAAAATTTAATTAATAGTTAAAAAAAAAAAAAAAAAAAAATAGCGAATAAAATTTTTTATTTTATTTTATTTTATTTTATTTTATTTTATTTTTATTTTATTTTATTTTATTTTATTTTATATTTTAATTATTATTATTTATTTTTTAATTTTTCTTTTTTTCTTTTTTTTTTTCTTTTGGGTTAACCCATTTTTTCTACAAACAGAAAAATAAAAAATTTTCTATTAGGTTGCTATGGGGATATACAAAAAATCATTCTCTTATTTACGCTGGTTTGGCAGTCACGATAAATATTAATGGATATTGGATGTCATGGTAACAGCAGCAATAAATGAAAAAAAATAATAATTAAGAAAAAAAAAAAACTATTTGTTTGTTTTTATTACTATGTATTATTTATTTGCTATGTATTTTTGTTTTACCGTAATTGTTCTACTGTTAATATTATTGTAGATATAAATAATGAGTAATGAGATTAAGAATTAATTCTAGACATAATAGTAATGTCTAATTAGCATATAAGTACATAATGTAAATGTAAAATTGTATAATGTATAATGTATAATGTATAATGTAATGTATAAATGTGAAAAACGTAAAAAATATAAGAATTAAAAAAAAATATAAAAAAATATCAAATGTAAATATGAATTAATATCCATTAGTAGATCTAAAACGTAGTATCTAAGATCGTATTCTGATCCTTTATGTTCTCTATAATTGCCATCAATGATTTCTAAAATACCTAAGAATATTTCTAAGAAAATAATAATATTTCACGTTCCATAATAAACATAACTAAAACTCCTGATTTAAGTCATCACGCTTAAAATAGAATAGAATAAAATAAAAAAAATTAAAATAAACAAAATTAAAATGAACAAAATTAAAAGCATAATAACATTAAAAAATGAAATAAAATAAATGAAGGAAATAAATGAAATAAAATAACATGAAATAGGCATAAAATAAACATAAAATAAACATAAAATAAACATAAAATAAACATAAAATAAACATAAAATAAACATAAAATAAACATACAAAAACGTACAATAAACATACAATAAACATACAATAAACATAATAAACATAAGTAAACATAAATAAGCATAAGTGAAAGTAAATCAACTAATTTGAATCTTCTTCAGTTTTACTTATAGTCTCTTTCGACTCACTCACATTATGTAAATTATCAAAAGTAGAAATAGATGTATTGCTATAAATTAACTTTTTTTTAAAATCACCAAGTGCTGATAAAGTACTCCTTGATGGAGGAATAAAAGCAGGATTAAGACTAACTAAAAATTCTTTTAATTTAGGATCATTTGCTGCACTCCATGGTATTCCTGCACTAATAAATGCATTACACATTTTTTCAATTAATTCATTTTGTACTTGTTCAGGTAATTCTGATCCATTTAAACTTGTAGATGAATAATCTTCTGTATAATTACCAATAAAATCAGTAGATAAATCACCATTCATTGATACTTTTCTTTTTTTAATATTATTATAAAGATTTGTAGGAATAGAAGAAGGTGATAGTTGTGAAGAAGAATTTGCACATACATTTGTATAATTTACAAAACTATATATTGGTAATTTTAATCTATCTTCTTCTGGAATTGCTTTACATTTTCTTCTTAAATGAACTTCCATTCTTGGAATTTTACCATGCATTGTAGCTTGACAATATCTACATAGTGCTATATAACGACCTCCACTAACTTTATCACCTTGATAAAAGTATTCCCATATTAAATTCTTAGTGTTTTTAGGATAAGAATATCCTTCAGGTGGACTATTTAGTTTATCAGGCATTTTGGAAAATAAATTATTTAAATTATTTAAATTATTTAAACTATTTAAATTTATTATGTTGTTACTATTATTATTATTATTATTATTATTATTATTATTATTATTATTATTATTATTATTATTATTATTATTACTATTATTATTATTCTTTCAATGTATTTTTAATTATCAATTCGCGTTTATACCACTATTTGTTTAAATAGCTTAGTAAGATTTTAATTTATTTTCTGTTTCCTTAAGAATACCTCAAGAAAACCTTAAGAAACCTTAAGAAAACCTCAAGAAAATAAAATATCTAATATTTAAATAAAGTTAGTTAGTTACTAAATAAAAATAATTAAATGATGTAAGTATTCGTGTTAGTGTTGAATAATATAAAGCGTTGTTGTGGTAACTCCAGACATTATTATGTAACCATTGTATAGTGTATTACCAAGGTAATTTTATTAATAATATTAGATATTGCTTAACCCTGATTCCATATGTAATACCTATATAATTATAATTTAATTTGTTCTCCAGATGTATATGGGGTAAATAAATAAATAATAAATAAATAATAAATAAATAATAAATAAATAAATAATAAAAAAATAATAAAAAAATAATAAAAAAATAATAAAAAAAAAGTAAATAAATAGACAAATAAATAAATAAATAAATAATAATAATAATAATATAATATAGAAGGCTTACAGGTGATATATGCATTTAAAAATAATTTTAACCAATTATGGAAAAAGAAAACAAATGCAGTAATAAAAATACTATTAAGGAAAATTATTACTATAGGAAAAGAAATTTTATTAAAAAACTATATTTATTTTTTATTTTTTTAATAATAGGATTTATTTTTTTATGTACACAAATAATACAAAAAAATAATTTTAATTTTCTATATGAATTAGAAAAAATTTCATTTTTAGGAGAAGATTTTTTAAAAAATTATCAGAAGGAATTAATTGATTTTGGCGATTTTAATGATTTTACTGAGGAAAATGGTGGCAAAAATAAAAATTTAGATAATTCATATTATAATATGGGTAACTATGGAGAGAAAATACAGAATGATAAATTAATTTCATTTTCCTCTTTAGCTGAATTAAGTGGAATTTCAAATAAGGAAAAAGAAAAGGAAAAGGAAAAGGAAAAAGAAAAAGAAAAAGAAAAAGAAAAAGAAAAAGAAAATTCTTATTTCAATTCATATTTTAAAAAAAATTCAAAATTACCATATGATATCGATAATGATGTAATTTCAAAAGGAAAACATGGTGCAGTTTCGTGTGATGTACCTGAATGCTCTGAATTAGGTATTAAAATACTCAAAGAGAAAAATGGTACTGCAATTGATGCAATGGTATCTGTAGCATTATGTATTGGTGTTATTAATATGTTTTCATCTGGAATTGGTGGTGGTGGATTTATGTTAGTTTATGATAATAATAATAAATATGCAGAATCTTTTAATTTTCGTGAAATGGCACCTTCTGGATCATCAAAAGATATGTATGATAATGATTCAATGTTATCAAGAATTGGTGGTTTAGCTGTGGGTATTCCAGGTGAATTAGCTGGATTATATACTGCCCATAGAAAATATGGTGTTATTCCATGGAAAGATCTTGTATTACCAGTTGCTGAAATTGCTGAAAATGGATTTATTGTATCTGAAGTTTTAGAATTTGCTATTGATGTTTATAAATCTCAACTTTTTAATTCATCAGACGATAGATTTTATAATCATTGGAATTTTTTATTAAATAATGAAACAAATAATCCTGTTAAAAAAGGTGATAAGATTTATAGAAAGGAATTAGCAGAAACTTTAAAAATAATTGCAAATACAGGAATTAATGAATTTTATAATGGATCAATTGCTAAATCTCTTGTAAATGAAATTAAAAGAACAGGAGGAATTGCAACTTTACAAGATTTTTCAAATTTTTTTGTTGAAATTTCACCAGCTATTAATACTACTTTTCAATCAAATTTAATACAAAAAAATAATAATCAATTAAATGAAAAAATTATTTATACAGTAGAAGCACCTTCTTCTGGTCCAGCATTAATTTTTGGAATTAATTTAGCTGAAGCATTAAAAGAAAAACTTGAAATTAATGAAGAAATAACTTCTCATTTAACTATAGAAATGATGAAATGGATATCTTCAGGTAGAACTGAACTTGGAGATCCAGATTTTTTAATAAATAAAGATAAAGTTAATTTAATGCAAACAAAAGAATTTGCAAATGAAGTTATTAAAAATATTTCTCTTTCAAAAACATATGGATATAAACATTATAATCCATCTTACGAACCTAATGAACCACATGGAACTGCTCATGTATCAATTATAGATGTAAATGGTTTAACAGTTAGTTTAACTACAACAGTAAATCTTGGATTTGGAAGTTTAGTTCATGATAATATTACAGGAATTGTGTTAAATTCTGAAATGGATGATTTTTCTACACCAAGAACAAAAAATGCATTTTTATTACATCCTTCAATTTATAATTATATAGAACCTTATAAAAGACCTTTAAGTTCAACAGTTCCAACTATTGTTGTAGAAAATGGTATTCCTATTCTTTCTATTGGTGCTTCTGGTGGTTCACATATTGTAACTACAGTTTTACAAGGCTTAGTAAGAATATTAATACAAAATGTTTCTCTTGCAGGAGCTATTCAATGGCCAAGATTTCATCATCAATTATTACCAGAGATAGCATTTTATGAAGCTGGAACTTTAGCTAATCTTATTGATGCATTAGAATATCGTGGACATAATACTTCTTTAATGCCTTTTTTTTCTGTAATGAATGGTGTATACTATGATATATCTTCTGGAATTGTTACAGGTGTTGCAGATTTTTATAGAAAGAGAGGTTTAGCTGCTGCATATTGATTTATTATTATTTATTATTTATTATTTATTATTTATTATTTATTATTTACATTACAGGTATACATAACGGATAGAGGAAATCTATTTAAAAAATAATACAAAGAAAAAAAACAAAGTCATAAATATTTTTTTATAAGTGCTTTAACCTTTTGATCAAATACAGGAGATTTAATTCGGTCATTAACTTGATAAAAAGGATTCATTAAAGTTTTTACATATAAATCATAAATATCAGCAAAAAACTGCCTAATTGGTTCCTCTAATTTTTGTTGATGTAATAACATAAATTTAATATTTCCAGGAGTTATAAAAGCTGAAATAAGATAAGAATTAAATCTATCAACAACTTTTAAATAAAGAGAACCAGGAGTTGGAGGTATTTGAACAAATTGTTGTTGATGATGATTATTATTAATAATACTATTATTAATATTAATATTACTATTATTATTAATGTTATTAATAATATTACTATTATTACTATTAATATTATTAATTATATTAATATTATTATTGCTATTATTAGTACTATTATTATTATTATTATTATTATTTTGTAACTGAGAACTTTGTAAAGAAAATCCTCCCATTGAAGTTGCATGATGTAAATGATGTGGTAGATGCGAAGTAAAACTTGATGATGATGATGAATGCGAAAATAAATTAAGTGGTAAAGAGAGTGATGATACAGAATTAGATGTTGAAGATGTTGATAATGATGAATTATTTGATGGTGGTGACCATTTAATTTCATCAACTAAATCAAGTGCTGAATGAATAATGAATGGATTTAATTGTTTTTGTCCAGCAGAAAATTGTGAATTTCCTGTTCCACCTTGTTTGAATGTACCGAATTCAAGTTCATATAAAGGATTATCTTCTGTTCCAACTAGGACTAAATAGTATGACATTTTGTGTTATTATTATTATATTATTATATTATTATATTATTATATTATTATATTATTATATTATTATATTATTATATTATTATATTATTATATTATTATATTATTATATTATTATATTATTATATTATTTTATTTTATTATTATACTATTAAATACTGGGGAACTTAAATTAATTCACTATGACAACCATGCAATAATTAAAATAATAATTTTTAAATGGTTGCTTTATAAAAAGGAAAAATAAAAAAAAATTTATAAGGGTAAACCCTTGGTTGTTATGTAGAAATTGAAAATAATTAATTGCGTCTGGAAATTTTTCACAATTTAATATACTAAAGAAACTTTTAAATATAATAAATAAATAAGTAATAATTTTTTTATTTTATTTATATTTATATTTATATTTATATTTATTTTTATTTTTATTTTTATTTTTATTTTTATTTTATTTATTTATTTTACTTTACTTATATTTAATTTTTTAATATGGTTTGGCCTTTTAGTTCAGATTCAAAAAATGAAAAAAATAAATCATCATTTGAACCAGATTCTATAACAGCCCCAGATGTTTCTTCTATACTTGGAAATGGAAATAATACAGATTTAAGCAGTAATAATAATAATAATAATAATAATAATAATAGTAATAACAATAATTCACAATCATTAGGTGTATCAGGAGTTGATTTTTCAAAATTACATCCACTTGCTGGATTAGATAAAGGACTTGAATTTCTTGATCTTGAAGATGAAACATTATCAACATTACCTGGATCTAAATCATTTTTACCATCTCGTGGATTTACAGATGATCTTTGTTATGGTACAGGTGCAGTTTATCTTACAGGATTAGGTATAGGTGGTGCATATGGTCTTGCAGAAGGATTAAGGAATTGTCCTTCAGATATATCAGGTCGTCTACGGCTGAATACAGTTCTTAATTCAATTACAAGAAGAGGACCATTTTTAGGTAATACTGCTGGTGTCTTAGCAATGTCTTATAATATAATTGATGGTGCTTTAGATGCTTATAGAGGTAAACATGATGATTTAAATTCTCTTGCAGCAGGTGCAATATCTGGTGCAATTTTTAGATCTACAAAGGGTATAAAACAAATGTTTATTGCTTCCGCTCTTATGACTTCTATAGCGGGTGTATGGTGTACTTTTAAGAATTTAGTACTTCGTTAGTTTTTTTTTTTTTTATTGTTTATTATTTTTTTATTTTTTTATTTTTATTTTATTTTTATTTTATTTTTATTTTATTTTTATTTTATTTTTATTTTATTTTTATTTTATTTTTATTTTATTTTTTATTTATATTGTCTCATCTTATTTCTATTTAAGTTTTCAACTAATGTATATAAAGAACTTCAATGCACACTAAATATTGTATATATTAATGAATAATTAATTAATTAATTATTTTTTCTTTTTATTTCTATTTTTATTATTATTTATTTTAATAAATTAATGAATTAATATTATTATTATTAATTCATTCGCTTTTGTAACTTTGCTTGTCTTTTAGAAAATTGAGAATTGTTATCAGCATTATTAGAATAATTACCCTTAAATAAAGAAAGTATTGTAAATGCTTTATAAATTGCATATAAAGGAATTATAGAATATAACCACCAAACCTTTGTTGTACCAAAAATAACAACTAAAATTGAATTTATCCATGTAATATAAATAATATCCCATAAATATTCAGTAATATCAGGTGCACTTAAATCTTTACCTGGTGAAATTAAAATTTTTGGAAATGATTCTGTATATTTTGGTCTACCTTTTGGTTCAAAATAAAGCATTTGTATTATCCATGCTGGTGTTGAAAATATAAGAAATCCAACTAATGATTTAGGTCTTTGTAAAAATGCGTGTCCAAGTATTTCTACTAATATAACTAAAATTGATGTAAAATGTAATCTTGCTAATGTTTTTTTATTTTCTATAGCTAATCTTTTTGCCGCTGCGTTTGCCATTTTGTGTTATTTTATTATTATTATTATTATTATTTTTATTTTTATTTTTTATTTTTTATTTTTTACTTAATATTTAATATTGTTTTCTTAATTATTTAATTATTTAATTATTTAATTATTTAATTATTTAATTATTTAATTATTTAATTATTTAATTATTTAATTATTTAATTATTTAATTATTTAATTATTTAATTATTCAATTATTTAAATTAATTATTTTAACTATTTAATTACTTAATTATTTAAATTACCTATTTAATTTACTATTTAATTAGTTTTCTATTACTTACTACTAATACTATTAAATTATTAAATAGTGTTTTATTATTTATTTAAATA
>JAJMCY010000082.1:0-32835 GCA_030565755.1 Ascobotryozyma cognata
AATACTAATACTAACTTATAGCTAACTAAAGAATAACTAACTAGTAATATTATTAATAATATTATAATAATAATAATAATATAATATATATAATATATATAATAATATAATATAATAATATAATATATATATAATAATTCATGCATGAAAAGTTTCAAATGCAAGGAATGCAATACATGCTTTACTCGAAAAGCTCATCTACAACAACACATTTCTTCTATTCACTATGATCTTCGGCCTTTTGTTTGTCCTGAATGCGTTGCTATTGAAGGTACGAGTAAAAGAGTAAACATTAATGCTGATTTATATACAGATGCATCTACAGATGCATCTGTAGATGCATCTGCATTTATAAACAACAAAAACAACAACAACAACAACAACAACACAGACACAAATGCAAACACAAATGCAAACACAAATGCAAACACAAATGCAAAAAAATCAAAAGTAACCTCCTTCCGAACAGAACAACACCTAAAAAGACACATTCAAGCCTTCCATATAAAAAAACCATTTTCATGTTCATACTGTACTGCAAGATTTCCTACTGAAGATGATACAAAAAATCATATTTTATATAAACATCCTGAAAAAACTGTATCTGAAAATACTTCATTATCTGATGCGTACAAAGCTTTACATCCTTATGCTTGTACTGTTTGTTTAAGAAGGTTTGCTACAAACACTAGATTAAAATCTCACAATACAATGTATCATGGTCCAATACCTCGTTTTCAATGTAATATACTTTGTTCAAATGATTCCACTTTAGATCATATTTTCCACAATATTCATATGAGTAACGAAAATAAAAATCAAAACGAAAACGAAAACAAAAACGAAAATCAAAACGAAAACGAAAACAAAAACGAAAACGAAAACGAAAACGAAAACGAAAACGAAAACGAAAATGAAAACGAAAACAAAAACAAAAACAAAAACGAAAACGAAAACGAAAACGAAAATCAAAACGAAAACGAAAACAAAAACAAAAACAAAAATCAAAACGAAAACGAAAACGAAAACGAAAACGAAAACAAAAACAAAAACAAAAACAAAAATCAAAACAAAAATCAAAACAAAAATCAAAACAAAAACACACACACATGCGGCAAAAAATTCCCATCCTATAAAGAACTCCAAAAACACGTATCAGAAGCACATGCAAAATCTAGAGATGACTATACATGCTCCACCTGTAACAAAAACTTCACATGCCAGTCTTCATTAAACTCTCACATTATAACACACAAAGTAGCACTTGAAGACAGACAATTACATGAATGTCCACATTGTCATCGTAGATTTACAAAATATCATGGTTTAAAATTACATATTAATGCCGTTCATTTAAAAATTAAACCTTTTGTTTGTCAATATTGTGATCTTTCTTTTGCTTACAAACTTCTTTTAAACCGTCATTTAAAAGCTGTGCATTCAATTGCATCTAGTTCCACTATATCTAAGTCCAAAGACAAACAAAAGAACTCAATAAATACTATTAATCCTACTAATACTACAAGTTCTACAGACACACACTCTTCCTCAGAAGATTCCACAAACTCGGAAAATCTATCTCAAAACACCTCATTTACAATAGACTTATTATCTGGAGCAAACTATGATAACCGACAGATTTCTTGTCCTATTGAAAACTGTAAATTTAAATTTTTCAGAGAATACGATTTACAAAGACATTTAAAATCCTTACATTGATTGATAAATTAATAAATGTAACAAATAAATAATAACATTAAATAATAAATAGTAACATAAATATTAACATAAATAACAAATAAATAATAACATAAAATAATAAATAGTAATGTAACAAATAAATACCAACAGCAAATCTAAATAAATAACAAATACCAATTATAGTATATATATAAATAAATACCAACACCAGATTATCTATTTGTAATCTCTAAAGGCGATATAGAAGAATCGCATACTCTATCCTCATTATCACCAGATGATAATGTATTATTAGAACAAGGTGTTATTCCTCGTAATCTATCACAATCTCTTTCAATCAGATTTTTATTATCCTTATAATCCGTTCTTACACAATCTCTTTCAATCAGATTTTTATTATCCTTATAATCCGTTCTTACACAATCTCTTTCAATCAGATTTTTATTATCCTTATAATCCGTTCTTACACAATCTCTTTCAATCAGATTTTTATTATCCTTATAATCCGTTCTTACACAATCTCTTTCAATCAGATTGTTATTACCCTTATAATCCATTCTTACCCATCGATTTCCATTTTTGTCATTAGAATTTTCACTATTTTCATCTTTTTTATCTATATCTTCCCCCTTATTTTCACCTTTTTTATCCTCCTCATCCTTTTCTCTCTTTCTACATTCTGATTCTAATTTAGAAATTCGCTTCTTACAAGAACTTAAGTCCTTTTGTAAACTTTTAATATACTTTATACCCATTTCAACAGTATTCGCTTTAGAAGCTATAACTTGTACTCCAGGTGGTAACGGTGGAAGTAATCTATCCAAATCCATAATCGCTGCATTTAATCTATTCCTTCTCCCTTGTTCAGCAACTTTATGAATCGTGCGTTTTACACTCAAACTTTCACTAAGTGATTCAGGATATTTCAAACCTAATGCTAAATGTTTTCCATCAACAATATTTTGGTAATTTGAACGAGATGCAAGTAATTCACATATTTCAGCCTCACTTAATTCTCCACTCATGTTCTTTGTATTTGAATGGAATACTCCCATTTGTATATTGACATTAGACCCACTTGGCCTACCAAATGCATAGCCATTATTATTAATATTGTTGTTATTAATATTGCTATTAATATTATTATTGGGCACGTTATTAATATTATTATTTGGCATGATATTAATATTATTATTGGGCATGATTGTGGGCATAGAAATTGGAGTTTTAGGAGTTGATACATTTGCTGTGGCCTTCATGATCGGTGTTTGCATTCCAGAGAATCTTGGTGACCAATTAGCAGATCCAATTGAGGAAACTGAACCACTACGTTCTTCTGTTTTTATTGAAGATACGAGTGGTAATAAAATTGGAGTCCCATTATTGCTTGTATTTATATTACCGTTATTGTTGCTTTTGTTGAAACTGACATTCCAAGATAATGAAGGTTGTTGAGTTTGTGGCTGTTGAATATGTTGTGGTTGAATTTGTGGTTGAATTTGTGGTTGAATTTGTGGTTGAATTTGTGTTGGTTGGCTTTGTGGTTGACTTTGTGGCTGTTGAATATGTTGTAGTTGAATTTGTGATTGAATTTGTTGCGGTTGACTTTGTGATTGACTATTAGATACATATATCTTTCCTTGATCTGACGGTAGATTCATTAAACTAGAAGGAGTAGCTGGCTTTTGATTAAAAGTGTCAGATAAATTATTTCTAGGTTCTAATCGAGGAGAAGGATTTACAGAAGAGTTTGGTTTTTTAACTTTTCCATTTTCAACACTAGTTCCCCTATTTAAAGAAGATCTGCTTCCATTTCTTTTAGCTCTTACAGGACGGGATTTTGGTGTACTAAAGGTTGCACTTGAACCCGAAGTTGCTGTTATAGCAGGTGATGGCAAAGCTTTTGTCTTGTTACTATTGTTGTTAGTATTAATAATAGTGTTACCAATAGTATCATCATTAGTATTATCAATACTATCACTATTCGTATTACTAATGGTATTACTAATATTTTTACTATTAGTATTATTATTAGTATTATCGCTAGTATTATTAGTTTTACCAATAGAATCATTATTTGGTAGTGGATTAAGTGCAGTGTTAAATGCATTGCTGTTAAAACTGCTTCTATTAGAAGGAAGAAGCATTGGAGAGCTTAATGGTGAAAGAGAAAGCTTTTGGTAGTTTATATTTTGAATACTGTTATTAACAGAAGCGTTATTGGCAGCAATTGAAAATGGAGAAGACGCATAAAAGAGATCAGTTGGAGGGACTGCTGGAGAAATCAAAGGAGTGAAAAAGGAATCGTCGTCTTCGTTGGAGTCCATATAAGAAGAGTTTGATGGGTTAATCATCCCAGAAGGGAAAGTGGAGTTTATCATGTTATCGAAGTTGGTGTTGTTTAAAAGGGAGTTATTCAGTAAATTGGGGGTTGTGTTACAGTTTGGGTAAATGTTTTGATTGTCGTTTTGTAAATGGTTTTGAATAAATTGCATGTTTGTGTTTGTACTGGCAGTTAATTCAAAGCTGTTGGGAGTTGGAGGAATTCTGTGCATGTTTTGCATGTTTTGCATGTTTTGCATATTTTGCATATTTTGCATATTTTGCATGTTTTGCCTATTTTGCATATTTTGCACGTTTTGCACATTACTCTGCACATTATTGTTTGCAGAAAGAAACGCCAAATACTGTTGCAGTTTATCGTTTGACAGTGTAATCAAACTAGCCGGAATAGCGCGCTGCTGGCTGTTTTCATTTTGGTTGTTTTTACTCATCTGGTTTGAGGAAAACACAGAGTTTCCATCTGAGCCGCAGCCAATACTGTTGTTAGTGCTATTATTGTTGTTGATACTATTTATGTTATTAATGCTATTAATGCTATTAATGCTATTGATGCTATTGATGCTATTGATGCTATTGATGCTATTGATGCTGTTGCTAAGTATATCTGTACCGCCAACATCACCCACAACTCTCTCCTGTAGATAGATATCTTCAAAATTAACTTTCCCTTGTAATTTCAAATCCTGTAACTTTAAATCTTGTAAATTTAAACCTTGTTTGTTTGAATTTCCCCCGTCTGACTCCATAAAAAGACTAATATTTTCAGAATTTTCCCTATTTTCCAAATTTTTGCAACTCCCAACACGTTTTAAACTGTCCATAAAAACACCCTGTGAGTCTAAATTAAAATTATCACTAAAAATAACCTCTTCATTGGTCTTTTCTTGTACATGTAAAAAATCAGAAAACAAAGGCTCAATCTCGAAATTACCGCCATTTTGATTATTATTTAATTCTAATATTTCCAATTCGTCTCCATTAGACAAATTCATTGCGTTTTTCCGTTTTGACTAATTTTTAACTAATTTTTAACTAATTTTTGTGAAAAAATTGCAAAAAAGCAACTTAAAAATGCCTAAAAATGCCTAAAAATCACTAAAAATCACTAAAAACTCACAAAAAAATCATAAAAATAAGCTGAAAAAACTCAAAATACTAGAAAAACCAACTCTAAACCTAAAAATTAACTTTTAACTTTGTAAACCTAGTTTTTTTCACTCAAATCAGGAAAAAATCTACGTTTTTTCTCCTTTTTTTTTTTTTTTTTTTTTTTTTTCTTTCCTCTTATCTTTTCGCGATTCTTGTTCATGTACGGTTAATTTTTAAAAAACGTTGTGGTTGCCATGGTGAATTTCTTTATTTTATTTTTATTTTATTATATATTACGTAGTAATACTAAACTGTGCTTAATTGTTACCGTAACAACGTGTGTCGCTTTATTTTCTTTTTTTGCAATTAGAAAGAAATAAAGAAAGTAATCTATTAGAGTTTATTAGAGTTTATTAGAGTTTATTAGAGTTTATTAGAGTTTATTAGAGTTTATTAGAGTTTATTAGAGTATATTATAATTTATTAGAGTTTATTAGAATGTATTAGATAGAGCTTATCACCAAGGTATAACTATTTAAATATCCGCATAACGTAGACATAGCCATTGTGTTATTGTGTTATTGCAGTAATCTTGTATTGTGTATTTATTTGCCTTCATCCTTTGTAGACGTATTGCCTTCATTCTTTGTAAACATATTGCACGTACCATCTGAAGACGTATTGATCCCAGAAACAACCTTCAGTAGATTCTCTACACCATACAGTATGTTTTCGTCTCTCCCGAGACCATGTGTGAAACTCGAATGAGCAAAATCAATCAGTTTGACCAGGGCAATGTCTCTGTGAATCTCCTGGTCATCGTCATCGTCTTCAAGATCATCCTCTGTGTCCTCCGTGTAGTCTTTTCTTTCCGTTTGCCAATCCATCTTTTTGCCTATTTCGATTGAATCTCCCTCGTATATAATCAATAATGAAACAGAGTACATTCGTGTTTCGGATTTCTCAAGAGCCAGTTTGATTTCCTTTATATCTGAATAGATTTTATCCACTATTCTGTCAACATACCCGCTTGGGGCACCTAATAAATACTCTCGCAGCCCCAGTATAACATCATCCTCTGTAAACTGTCTTCCGTAAAATCTATCGTAAACTTTAACTTTGCCAACCACTTTCCCATCTGAATTTTTATAATCCAATATAGGAATTTTTTCTTCTGAATCACTATTTGATAAGTCTTTTTTTTTTTTATATTTTGATTCATCGTAACAAACGCGCATACCTGCAATTCTAAACCCCAATGAACCGCTTGTAGTTGAACTTGCTACTGATTCTAATCTATGTCTTTTCTCAATACCGGTGTTTATTGGATCACTTAGGACTTTACCTAGTTTTATATCTATAATACAAGGTAGTTTATAACCATATGTTAGATTGTCTAAGACTAGTAATTTTTTTGGCTCATCCTGTTTTTTCTCTTTTGAGTTTTTAGAGTTTTTGTTTACATGTTTACCTGATTTTGAATCTAAATCTAAACTAGATAATGTTCCATCTTTATTGTCTCCTAGATGACCTTCAGAATGATAAGCTTTTGAGTCATCTTCAACAAACTGAGAAGCTAATTCTCCACTGTAATCTTGGGTTAAAGTACCCATAAACTTAGGAATAAAAAATCTCAACAAACTGGAGTTCAAATAGCAATCTTCATAAAACTTCACCTCCTCATCATTACTGGGTTTAACAATAACAAGGCCACTTTCATCTTGAAAAATTCCCTCGTGACCTGCTGCCTGTAATACCGCCTGTCCCATTTAATTAGCTAAATAGAGTATTAAGTGTAAAGTACTAAGGATTTAAAGTATCTAAAGTATCTAAAGTATCTAAAGTATCTAAAGTATCTAAAGTATCTAAAGTATCTAAAGAACCCTCAAGAATGCTTAAAAGGAGTCTAAAAGGGTCTAAGAACACCTAAACACGCTTAAAAAAAACTTAAAATATTATGAAAATACCTAATTTACGCTTAAAAATAACCTAAAAGATATATGAGAAGCACCTACAAGACCAAGAATATTTTATTTTCTTAAAACAAGTTTTGAACCAAATTTGATGTTTTTAAGCTTATTTTTAAAAAATTCAAAGCAAATCTTTCTTTATTATATATTTACTATTATATTAATTTCAATCAAATTCAATTAAATAGCAATTAAATCCTAATTGGGAATTGGAAAACAAACTAATTGCTTTTGTTGTCATGGAAATTCTACCGGTTGCTGTGATTTCTCTTCTCCATTAGTGTTTACTACGTCAGCCTCAAAAAGGTTTCTGTTTGTATAAAAGATTGAAATTTAGTCAAAAAAGTCACCAACTATGAGTTTATTCATTAGTTATAGATGTTGTACTTATGCACAGTTTGTATAGCTGTAGTTTTTGTAGTCATTTTCCCATGTTTCCCATGCTTCCCACTTTTCCCATTTTTCCTTACTCTGTAATGATCGTAGTTTATAAAGTGCCATCAGTTGTCTTTCTTAGTCAAATCCAACGAAAGACTTGAAATAGACTGTATATAGTTATAGTCTGCCTTTCCATTATTTTCCTTTGTATGTTTATATTTTTTATCTTTGTTTGCTTTTTCGCTTTCTTTATGAATTTCTTTATTGGCTTCCTTAGTGGTTCCTGCTATTGGAACAACTGACGGTTGAACCAACGGAGAACTGTGTAAACTCTTTGGGCTTGAAGCCATCGATGCCTCTGAATCAAGCTCATTCTGTAAACGTAAAAGCTCAACCTTGAATCTGTTTCCAAACACATCAATATAATAAGTAGCACCATTGTAAGCAGCAACGGAAAAAATACAAGACAAAAAAAGAGTTGAAAGAAATCTATTTGAATACCATATTGGAACAGGCAACATTGTTAACAATTGGTAACCAAATTGAATAAACATAAATGCAAACTCAGCACCAAGTTCAGGCAATTTATTAACAGTAGAACCTAACCATGTGTTTTTATATTTTTTCCTCAAATATTCAAAGGAAGTCATTCGTCCAGCTTTTATCTTTTCCTGACATCTGATTGTTATAAAATAGTAATACAAAGTCTGCCAAATAAAATAAAATATTGTAACCCATATAAAGGTTTCATAAAAATGAAAATTCTCAACCTTATCTGCACCAGGAAACCTTTTGGATTTATAACTTGGATTTAAACAGTGAACAATACAATGTAATGTAACAGGTGGAATTAAATGAATAAATGTTGATGTTGCTTTATCTAATGAATGCAATACTAAAGAATTTCTCCAAGTTATAACTGCCCATGAAAGTGTACCAAATGAAAAGGCATAGCATGATAAAAAGAGTCTTTTAGAGTTTGGTAAAACCCATATAAATAGTAGTAAAAGTAAATTTACAAAATAACATAAATCTGCTAAATAATATTGCCAGTCTTTTTTACGAAATGTATAAATCCGTATTGGCATAAGAAATAAAAACTCAATAGTGTAAATTATATGGAAATATTCTGGCCATCCGGCAATTATGTATCCTGAATAAAATAAATTCAAACATCCAATAGCAAATGTAATTTTTTCACTTGTTGAAACAACTCTTCTATCGTCAAATTTATTCTCAATGTTCTGAAAGGTTTTAATAATCTTACTTTTAACTTTATCTAAATCTTCTGTTCTTGCTCTAATCTTCCATTCGTTTTTTTTTTTAGAAATTTTTCTTCTCAATGGCCGAACTTTAACTGAAACAGACTCAATAAAGTCGAAAATACTAACATGATCAAGCGACAAAGCGTCATCTTCAACATCTTCAAAAAAGGGACTTATCCCTCTTTCGTTCTCAATTTCTTTCTCTACATCATGATCTACTTTAGGTTTTACATCATTTTTTACGCAAAAGTCTACGTCTTTTTTTCCCTGGCTTCCCCGGTTTACCTGGGTTACCTTCATATTGTAGTCTACAGCAGCAAATAATATAATTAGAAATGGAAATATAAATAGAAATAGAAATAGAAATATAAATAGAAATAGAAATAGAAATATAAATATAAATATAAATATAAATACAAATACAAATATAAATAAATTAAAATTTTTACTAAGTTGTTTTAATTAATATTTAATATCTTTCTTGACTCAGTTAATGTCGCTAATTTCAACTATTAAGCCGTATGTGAACAAAAACACGAAGTGTATTTCCTTCTACTACCCATAAGTAGTCACATGACCTGTGACTGGTCAATTAATAATATATATCACGTGCGTGTATTACTAATCGGTTGCTAATGGGTAAATCACTGTGTTACCCGCCCTGGTAGCAGTTTCCGTACCAATCATCGCTATGACAACCTGTGATTTATATTTTTAATTTAACCTCTAATTTTTAAAAAATTCAATTTTAACCAGTTTTAGGTTCATTTCAAGGTAAGTTTTAACTTTTTTTTTCAACCAAAACACTAAAAAAACGTATAAAAACGTGCAAAAAACTGTATTTACTAACAATTCAGCGTTTTCTAGCATTTTTTAGCTTTTTTCCAGTTTTTTTAACTCGTTTTTATCATTTTTTCTCACTTTTTTACCCTAAAATGGCCCAAAATTTAAACTCCACTGACTCAAATTCTACTTCTGAGACTCCGATTTCAACTGGGAACGGTAACAATACAAATATTATTAATAATAATAATATTAATATTAATAATAGCAATGCAAATATTACTAATGGCATTCCCAATGAGGGAATGTTGCCTAATTCGACAGACAGTTCTAATTCGGAAATTTCTAATAATTCCAATAATTCTAACAATTCTAACAATTCCAATAATTCTAACAACTCAAACGCAAAAAACTCAGTCGGGGCTGCAAACAGCACTGGGTCTAGCAATGCTGGTACTAACAATAATGCTAATAATGCTGTTACTAGTGGAAATTCTAATAATGTAAACACTGGTAACGGTGTTTCTAACACTAACTCTCGTGCAAAAGGAAATACTAATACAAATGGGAATGGAAACACAAATGGTAGTGGTAGCGGTAATCAACCACAGTATTCGCAGACAGATTTGAATAAAATTGTACAGGAATATCTGACTAAAAAAGGATATCATGCGACAGAGGCCATGTTCAGACTGGAATCTTCTAGGAATCCAAGTTTACCACCTCTTTCACTTCCTAGTAGTATACAACCTAAACAAAAGGATGCCAGTGACCAATCCGATAAGGATCAGAATACTACTAATTCAAAGGATAAAACTAACGAAAATGACACTACCAAAGGGGAAAATTCAGACCAGAAGGATCAAAAGGATCAAAAGGATCAAAAGATTACAAAGGATACAAAGGAAACAAAGGATACAAAGGATACAAAAGATACAAAAGATACAAAAGATACAAAAGAAACAAAAGAAACAAAAGAAACAAAAGATACAAAAGATACAAAATTATCCTCAGAACCATTGACACTGTCATCTACTCTAGGGAAAGAAAAAGTCACCATAGATCCACAAATGTATGAAAGATCATACACCTTACTGAGAAGCTGGATAGAGTCCTCCTTAGATTTATATAAACCAGAACTAAGACGCTTTTTATTCCCCCTCTTTGTGCATTCCTTTTTAGATTTAGTTGCCCGTGATCACATTAAATACGCCAGGGCTTTCTATGACGCACACTTTTCGGACCACACTTTTTTACACGGTCAAGATATTCATCAAATATCCGCAATAGGTCTTCCTGACCATATAAAAGAAAATAAAACCGCTCAATTATACAGACTCAATAAATATAATTTACACATCTCAAGATCCACTTTTGATTTACTGTTATATTTCTTACATGACAATGAACGTGCAGGTGGTAATCTAATTATCAGTCTTATAAATCAATACATAAATATTCAAATTTCTTCAAAAAGACCATCAAGATATGACAGTCAGATTAAATTAAGTGAAAATGATGGTATCATCAGCAACATCATTGTTGATAACACACATTCAAACTCTGATAACAAATCATCAGCATCAACTGTATCTCCTTCAAATCAAATTGATGAATTTAATAAACAACCAGTCAAATTAGGTCCACTGCCTTTAGATCCGGAAATGGAGAAAGCTGTAGAATTCCAATTAAAAGCTATAGATGAAAAGGAAAATGAAAAAACGAATGAAAACTCAAAGGATAACGCAAACGAAATCTCAAACGAAAATTCAGACGAAAAAATTGACCAAAAACCTTTAACGCTAATAGAAGAATTTAGAAAGCTTCATACTCCTGCAGATAAATCAATTAAATCTCCATCAAGGGAGTCAATACCATTTCCCCCATTTAAAGGTATTAATGTAGATGCTGAAGTCGAACGAGTTAGGAACTACCGTTCTAGAATAAGACTTGATCCTACTAGTTCTAGTCAAGCAGCTTTACCAACAGTATGTCTATATACGTTTCATAATACTCACGATCGTCTTAATTCTTTACAAATATCACCAGATGCTAAATTAATAGCAGGTGGATTTGAAGATTCTTTTATAAAACTATGGTCTTTAAATGGTGAACAATTACATTCACCGTATAAACCAAGGGAAATGGAAAAATCAAACACATGGAAACTAATAGGTCATTCAGGACCCGTTTATGGACTTTCATTCTCTCCTGATAGTACATTTTTAGCTTCTTCATCTGAAGATAAAACTGTTCGTCTTTGGTCTGTAGAGACAGGAACTGCAATGGTTGCCTACCGTGGACACACTCGTCCTATATGGGATGTACAATTCTCTCCACATGGTCATTATTTCCTAACTGGTTCCTCTGATCAGACTGCTCGATTGTGGAGTTGTGATCATATATTTCCTTTAAGAATATTTTCTGGTCATTTATCTGATGTAGATTGTGTTGCGTGGCATCCAAATTCTTCATATGTTTTAACTGGTTCTTCAGATAAAACAATTCGAATGTGGGATGTTAATCGAGGTGATTCTGTACGTGTACTTATTCATCATACTGCACCTGTTACCGCTATTAAGGTATCACCTGATGGAAGATGGTGTGCTTCAGGCGATTCAGATGGGTTAATTCATTTATGGGATTTAGGCTCTGGTCGAAGAATTAAAACAATGCGTGGTCATGGTATTTCCCCAATATACTCACTCGATTTTTCATTAGAAGGAACAACACTTGTTTCTGCTGGTGCTGATATGTCTTTAAGGGTATGGGATGTTAAACGAAATACTTTTGATTATGTGCCAACTCCAGAGAATTTTACAATTCTTGAAAGAAAAATCAATTCAGCAACAAAATCTTTGGATGATAATGAAAAGGAAACTGAAAAGTCTTCTGAAAATGGAAAAGTTAAAGATAATGATCAAGATGAAAATGAAAATGATACAGATTCAACTCATTCTAATAAAAATAAGAATAAAAATAAAACACAAACTACAGTAAAGGATCCAAAAGCTGATGGACCAGTTGGGGCTGTATATTCAGAAAAAAATGGGAAAATAATATCTACTGGAGCAGCATCAGTTGCAATGTTTGGAATGAATAGAGAAGTTACTTCATTAGAAGACCATATGGCTGTATTTTATACAAAGAGAACTCCAATATATCAAGTGAGCTTCACTAGAAGAAATTTATGCCTTGCTGCTGGTGCGTATAAAATTTAAGCTTTAATCTCTAAGTTTTACACTTTAAACTTTAAATTTATGAACGATTCAAAATAATTTGTTCCAATAATGAGCATATCTAAAAATATTTTGATAATTATGTAAATATTCCAAATGTACTATAATATATTGATGTATTATTTTGTTTTTCTTTTTTCTTTTTTCTTTTTTTTTTTTTTTTTTTTTTTTTTTTTTTTTTTTTTTTTTTTTTTTTTTTTTTTTTTTTTTTTTTTCAAGTAGTATTCTTAATAAAATGTTTAAATTCGATAAAGAAAAAGAAACGGAAATTCATTAGAATTTATAGCCATTTAAAATGAACAATTAAACAAAAAAAAAAAAAAAACCAGAATAAAAACTAAACAAAGCAAAACAAAACATAACTTACAAACATATAACACAAGTCATTAAATTGACATAAATCCTTCGTAATAAAAAATAAAACAAATGTTTATCTATTCTTTATTGATTTTTATTGATTTTATTAACTTTTATTCATCTTATATTATCCTTACACGTGCCTTAATAGGTGTTGATAAAGAAGATTCAACAGCTTTTTGTAAAGTAGTTGTTGCAGCCAAAATTGTACCAAAAGATGGAGGTTGTATATTGTCTGTTATTGTTGGCAAAGTGTAAGTGATGTCAATATCTACATTAATTTGAGAACCAGATTGTAATGGTGTAAGAGAAACTATTTTCCATCCAGGAAATAAAGCTTCTTCAGCAGCAGTTGAAAGTATTTCTTTTACAGAGTTATCAACAGATTTAACATTATCAAGTAATTCATATAAAGCTTGTTTTGAAGAATTTAAACCAGCTCTAAGAACAACATAAGCAACTAATAAGCCAGCAATAGGATCAAACCAAGCAGCATAAACTGGATTATGAACAATATTTGCTAAAATAATTGCACCTAATGCAACACCTGATGTTAAAGCATCAGCTCTATGATGCCATGCATTTGCAACTAAAACTGAAGATCTAGTTTTCTTTGCAACTTTCATTGTAATTCTAAATACCCATTCTTTAACTAAAATAGCACCAGCGGCTACCCAAGCAGCATTAATATCAACTATTGGATGTATATGATGATGAATATGATGAATTCCTAATGATGATGATGATGACCATTGCATATAATCAAATAAAGTATCTATACCTAAATTATAAACTGGAATAAACATTCCAATTGAAGCAGAAACCAAAAGTCCTGAAACTCCTAAAGAAGCTATTGATTCTAATTTCCCATAACCTCTAGGGTATAAATTTGAAGGTTTCCTCTTTGTAATACCGACTGTAATTAAAGTTGTAACATCTGCAGCCATATCAACAACTGCATGAATAGCATCAGCAATTAATGCTTGAGAATTGTAATAATATCCTGCAGAAGCTTTTACAACAGCCATTAATATATTTGAGTAAAGACCAACACGTGTAATACGAACTTTTGGATCTTTTTCTGATCCCAATAATAATTCTGTTGATTCAGAATGTGTATGTGTGTGTAAATGAAAAGGCGAATGGGAATGTGCATGTGCATGTGCATCATCTTTTTTAATACTGTTCCCAGTTACTTTTTCAACTTCGCCATCATGTTTACATCCTCCATGAGGTTCTTTAGCTTTATCAACTTGTCCTTTTGAAGAAGAAATATCAGAATAACCTCTCAACCTTTTATTTATAGAATATCTTAAACAAGATGTTATTGAAACACATTGTGAAATCTGATTTCTATAATTATTATAAATAACCACCCTAAACATTATAAATATGAACAATATTTTGGAGCCTATTATAGTCTTATTTGCACCTTAAAAAAGGATATTTTTAAAATAATATGATAAAAATATAAATAAACTTCACAAAAACTCTTCTCCAATATGCAATAACTGTAAAATTTAATATTTCAATTTATAATTCGTTCAATTGCTGAACATTTCCAAGTTTCAAATTGTAAATCTTAAATTTATTCCCAATAATTTGTTTCCTGGAAATTAGATTAAATTGGATGAAATTAAATTTAGAATTATTTTAATTTTAAAGTTAAAATTAATTTTTAATTTTAAAGTTAAACTAATGGAATTTATATCGAATTTTGAAATTATACCTAAAAATTATACCTAAAAAATAAAAAAGTGAATTTAACTTTAAATTCAAAAATAAAGTTAAAATTAAAAATAAAAATTAAAATAAAATTAAAACTAAAATAAAATTAAAATAAAATTAAAAATAAAATTAAAAATAAAATTAAAAATTAGAATAAATTAAATTTAAAGTTAGAAATAAAACTCAAGAAAT
Source organism: Ascobotryozyma cognata (assembly GCA_030565755.1). Lineage (NCBI taxonomy): Eukaryota > Fungi > Ascomycota > Trigonopsidomycetes > Trigonopsidales > Trigonopsidaceae > Ascobotryozyma > Ascobotryozyma cognata. The sequence goes on from JAJMCY010000082.1 coordinate 15,046, forward strand.
AAGAATAAAAATTTAAAAAATAAGAATTAAAATTAAAAAATAAAAATAAAATAAATAAATAAATAAATAAATAAATAAATAAATAAATAAATAAAAATTAAAAAATTAAAAATAAAAATCAATAATTAAAATAAAAATAAAAATAAAAATTAAAATAAAAATAAAAATAAAAATTAAGATTAAAAATAAAAATAAATTAGAAACTAAAAACTAAAATTAAAATTAAAATAAATTTAAATTAGAGTTAAAATTAAAATGAAAATAAAAAATAAAAAATAAAAAATAAAAAATAAAAAAAAAATTAAAAAATTAAAAAATTAAAAGTCAATGTCAATGTCAATTCAAATTCAAATTCAAATTTAAAAAAAAAAAATTTAAGTTAAAAATTAAAATAAAATAAAGCCAAATTAAAACTTAAAATTTGAAAAATAAACTACAATTAAAGTAAAAAGTCAAATCAAATCCCAACCTTAAAATTTAAAATTTAAAATTTAAAATTAAATTTAAAATTAAATATAAATATAAATATAAATATAAATATAAATATAAATATAAATATAAATATAAATTTATAGTAAAAATTACAGTTAAAATAAAAAAAATACAATTGTAGTTAAAATAAATAAAAAACCAACGTTTAAAACTGAAAAAAATAAAATAAGCTAAAAATGTAAAGTTCGCAAAATAATCCTAAAATAAAAAAAAACAAAACGCTCACAATTGTTAAAATAATTTACAGTATTTTTAGCAAAACTGTATAAATTTGTAAAGTTTATCTATTATAGAGTGTTACTTAATATAAAAGATTAGTTTAGGATTCCTATAGAAATTCAAATTGATTTTTCTGTCTGTCTGTATATATATATATAAGTTGTAAAGTTGTAAAGTTGGAGTTGAAAAAATAAAAATAATTAAATAAAAAATCCACCTAGTTTCGAACTGGGGTCGTTTTTAGTCGTTATTTTGTTTAAATTGGGACATTGTTTATTTATAAATGGAAATATTTGCGATCTTTATTTTTTAAAAAAAAAATTAAAATTTAAAATTTAAATATTTTAAACATTTAAAAGAAATAATTATAATAATTAAAAAAAATAAAAATATAAAAAATATAAAAAATATAAAAAATATAAAAAATATAAAAAATATAAAAATATAAAATATAAAATATAAAATATAAAAATCTCAAATACACTAAATAACAAAATGAATTTCGTGTCTAAAGTTCAAAAAGTTAAAAACATTAGCATGGCAGAAAAAATTGCCACTAGTCCTTATGTGAGAATATTGTGTGCACCTCAAAGATTAGACAGTTTTACAAAACGACGTCTGCCGAGAAGTTTTTTACAAAAATTTACAATAATGTCAATGGACAAAGAGGAAATTAGGTCCAGTAGACAAAATGTGAGTGAAAACAGCTACGAAGAAGATAGTGAGGAAGATAATGATATAGAGATTGATAGAAACACTATTGAAATATTAGAAGGAAACTTTACAAGTAATAAAATAATAAAAGAATTAAAAAAAGAAAGAAGTAGAAAATCATTATTAGTTCCAATACCTATATATGAAAAATGTCAATATGGATCATCGTATATAATATCAAAAGCAGAATATTTATCTCAAATTAATGAACCATCAGTAAATTGGCTTAAATTATTTAAAAAAAGTGATTTTACAGAAGCTCCAATACCTACTCGTATATTATTTTCACCTAGATTATCGCCATTAAAATTTGAAACTGTAGTGTATTCTCCAAACACAGCTGTATATATTTTAAATAATATTTTATGTGCAGAAATGCTTGAAAATGCAACAATTTACAATAAAAATTTAGATAAAAATACCGATACATTAAAAAAGAATGAAATAGTTGCTGCTATATCATGGGAAGAAACAGAAAATTTTGATATTTACAAAATGCATAAACCACCATCATTATCATCATCTTTTAATTCTTTTAAAACAATACCATTATTTTATGCTCAAAATATGATGGGACAAGAGGCATTACAAAGTTTAAGGAATATACTAGACATTAATCAAAATGCTATGCATGAAAATTATTACATATATAGGAATGCGTATTCTACAGATTTTGTTGCATTGTTATGGCGTATGAAGATTTATGTACATAAGGAGACTAAAAGTTATATTTCTGTGTATTAGTGTTTTTTTTTACTTTTTTGTGTAGTTTATTTTTTTTTATTTTATTTTTTTTTTTTTTTTCACTATTTAATTATTAGTTATAGAATGTGTATTTTATGTAATAATTAAGCAGTTGTTAGTAATATATTGATGTTTATTATGTAAACTACAACTGTTGATCTATTTTTGTCGCTAAAAAAGATTTTCATTTAAAAACAGAGCGCAAAAAAGCTCAAATTCTATTTTTAAACAAAGATAAGCATTAATTAAATTAATTAAATTTTAATTATAGCTCAATTATTCCATATTTAATTAAATTTAAGATAAATTTAGACAAAATTGGAATAAACTAAGTCTAAATGTAGTTAAATTAAAAATAAATTAAAAATAAATTAAAAAAACTTCATAGATAAGAAAAGTTTCTAAAATCAACGTTAATGTAAACCAATCAGAAGTTAATAATAGACTTGTATTTCTATTTATCCAAGTAAAGTTTTGCTTTTTAATTTATAGCATAGTGTATCAAATAATTTATGCTTTTATATGTATATATTGTATGTATGTGTGTGGTGTATTGTAAATTAAAGTAAACTAGTATAAGTATTGTAAAGAACTTTAGTATAGTTCCTATAGTTTGTATAGAATAACTGTAATGGCATTGGACCTTTCAAAAGACTCTTATGAGTATATTATCAAGGCATCATTTTTCTTTCTGTTCATTTTCCTTTGTGAAAGAATCTATTCTAATAAGCTGACTCAAATTCCTGGACCATTTTATACAGCAGTTTCTAAAATTCCAATCCTTTACCAAACATATAAAGGCAATAGAAATAACTTTATTAATGAACTTCATAAAAAATATGGAGAAATTGTTAGACTATCACCGAATGAAATTTCAATTTCTGATCCTCAATATATTAATATAATTTATATTAAAGGTAATTTTAATAAATCGTCCTTTTATGCCTTTGAAAATTACAATATTTCAAACATGTTTAGTACAAAAACAAAAGAAGAACATATCAAAATTAGAAAACCATTAACTATGTTATATTCTAAAAGTGCAGTAAGTACAAAAGATAACCAATTTCATGTAATGAATGTAATTAATAATATGATTGAAAATATTAAAAAAATGAATACTTCTATTGATGTATTGGAATTGTTTAAATCAATGGCTTTAGATGTAGTTGTTGGATTTGAAATTGGTTGGGATATTAAATATAATAGTATTGATAATAAAAAGCAAAGAGAAATTATTCATTATTTTTCAAAATGTTTTAAAAATTGGTTCTGGACTTCATATTTTCCTAATTATTTTTTTACTTCTCCGGTTGTAAAATATGCTTATGATACTACAGAGGACTGGAATATTGAATTAATTAAAGAGGCTAATTATCCTAAAGGATCAACAGCCTTTCAATTAAAAAATAATAAGAATGCTAAATATGAAATTGCTTCAGAAATATTGGATCATATTGCAGCTGGTCATGAAACTACTGGATTGGCAATGACTTATTTGTGTTGGCATTTGGCAAATAATAAAAATATTATAGAAAAACTTCAAAAGGAAATTTTTAGTTGTGAAAATAAAAATAATTTGACATATTCTGAAATTGATAAATTACCTTATCTTAATGGAATAATACAGGAAACTTTAAGATTATATACACCAATTCCTGCTAGTGAACCACGTATTGTACCAGAAAAAGGTTTATTGTTTCATAGAAAATATTACATACCAGGTAATACAATAATTTCTGTTCAACCATATACAATGCATCGAAATGGAAATGTTTTTAAAAATCCTTTAGAATTTTTACCTGAAAGATGGATAATAAATGAAAACAACCAACAAGAGAAGGAGAATTATAAGAAAATGTTAAATTCTTTTATGCCATTCGGTGCTGGAGTTAGAATGTGTTTGGGCATGAATATTGCTTTAATGGAAATGAAATTAGCAACTTTTTATTTATTTAAACAATTTACTATTACTGTTCCTCCTCAGACTACAGAGGAATCAATGGCAGTTTTAGATCAATACACAATTGGTGTCTCCAGTGACAAATGTGTTTTGTCTTTTGTCAAATTGGACTAATTTTTGTATTTACATTGTTTACATTCTACATTTATCTTCATATTTGTTTACTATTGTTGGCATTTATCTGTTTATATTTGCTTGACATCTCTGATACATGTGGGTATCAATCATAAGACAACAATGCTAAAATGTATAATTCAATTAAGGATTCTAATTAGTAATTTTTATTTATTAATAGTGTTAATATTTTTATGTTTATATTATTTGTATTTTTAATTTCTACTTATTTATTTGTTTATTATTTTATTTACTATTATTTATTTATTTATTTAATTATTTTTTTTTTTTTTTTTTTTACTATATTACACTTATACAATGCACTTTCACTTTCTAAGTGGACCTTAATAAAAACAAATCCTTTTTTTGTTGTTTTCTTGTTTTATTTTTTTTTTTTTTTTTTTGCAGGGATTAACTTGCAGAAACCCATATGGAAATCATATAAATACATATGGGAATCTCTAAAAAAACCAAAAGATTGCAGGAAACCTATAGGAATTCATACATGGAAAGCAAAAAAAAATAGTTGGTATGAAACTGCTTTACTTTGCAAAATTTAATATTGCAATGGTATTCCTATAGGGTTCCGTAATTTTGATAGACTTTTGAAAACCCCTAATAATTACCCTGAAACTTATACTGTGTTTTCCATATATTTTTGGTGTATTTTTAGTGTATTTTTTCATATTTTTTCATTTGTTCATCATTATTATATTATTATATAATTATCAGTACACAATCGCCCCTTTAGGATAGCCCTGTGAAGCTGATTAGCTAATTAGTAAGTTTGTCTTAGTAATACGCTTTTCTATCCCAATTAGGAAACTCAACATGTCTAATTAATGACTAATACGAACCGTATCGCGATGGTCAATGATTTAAAATTAAAAATAAATAATTAAATAATAATAAATAATAATAATAAATAAAAGTAATAATATGTGGGCATAAATGTGTATACATTTGATAAAAGCGTATCAGAATGCGTTTAAATGCGTATAAAAACGTATTTATTTGTACGCTTCTGTAATGTTTCTTATTTTTATTTTTTATTTTGTAAACAAACAAAAAATAAATAAATAAATAAAAATGAAATAATATAAAAGGGTCTTTTTCCCCCTTTTGTCTCATTTATTTCAAGTTGTTTTAAATTTCTTTTTCTTTTATTTTCTTTTATTTTCTTTTTAATTTGATTTTTAATTTTCTTTTTTAATTCGAATTCTAGTTTATTTTTAATTTTCTTTTAATTTTCTTTTAATTTTCTTTTAATTTTCTTCTAATTTTCTTTTTTATTTTTCTTTCCCTCTTCGTTGCTGGATCACTATTTGCTATTATATAGTTGAATTATTGTTTTTCCCTTTAAAACCTAAACACTAAACACTAAACAATAACAATAACAATTACAATAAAGACCCTAATAAAGTTTTCCTTTATATAGTTTCTTTCTCTTGCTGTTTTGCTTTTCAGGTTAGTTTTAGTTTGCCCATATAATTTTTAGATTCCTTATATTTTTAAATTATTTGTATGTCAAGTTTGAAATAATTCAATATTAATAATAAATATCCTTATTTATTATTATTATTGTTCTATTTGTCTCAGGTACAAAATAATCTTAAACACTTTTTAATTCAATATTAAGATATTTAAAAGATATTTAAAGAGAATATCCGAAGTAATTTATTTTTCATTTTCCCAAGTTTTTGATTCCGAATATCTGCAATAAACAATAATAATTATAAATTTATTGACTATACTATATTAACATCTATAGCTTCGCTTTGCTTTCTTATATTAATCAACTTGATCATTCACTATTCATAACACATTTCAAAATGATGTCTGTATTCAAACAAAGCATGATGTTCGAACATATCAGTGAAGAATATAAACCTAAAGGATTAAGAGTTTTCTTTTTATACGCTCTTGGTTCAATTATTTTAGAAGTTTGCTCTATTGCATTTGTTATTAAAAACCGCAATTTTGGTGATTCTCGATACTTCTTTTATGAATTTGTTTATCTTTTCAATTTTTTATTAGTTTGTATTATTGGTTTTAACCGTACTTGGATGGAATATAAACCACATTCTCTTAAAAAAGTTTTAATTTCAAATATTATTACAAGCTTTTGTAGTATTATTTCTGTCTTTATCACGCTTGGTGTTTTAATAATCTCTGCTGTCTATCCTGAAATGGTTAAGCAATCCGAATGGAAAGGTGATTGTGTTGCTTTTAGTCTTACTGCAATCTATAGTTTATTAGAATATACATTAGTTATTATGATTCTTCACCAAGTTGAAGTTTGTAAATCTCCAAGGGATTTAGAATGGATGGTTGAAGAAGAAATTATAGTACCTTTTTCTAAAAATACTTTAGATGATGAATCGGATTCTTTCTTACCACTTCCTGAAAAGAATTAATTTAATCAACTTTTCTCCCTCTTGACTCCCAAGGCGGCGAATTTAAATGATGATGATATAAATGATATATATACGATATAATATTTAAGAAGAAATAATGTTTTCTTTAATTATAGTTAAATAACCTTTAGATAAAATTAGATTACCTTTAGATACGATTAAATAACCTTTAAATATAATAAATAACCTTTAAATTAAAATGGTAAATAATAATAAACATATACACATTCATACTCAATTTATCCAATCCTAACAGGTAAACCATACACAACAGGTGCAGACCCATTGAGAAAACGTAATGTACAAATCTCACGAGATATAGACAATGCTTTACAAATAGATGGACCATTTCCCTTGTGATCAACTGTTAAGCCCCAAGATTCTAAAAATGCTTTACTGAATTTATCTATATCTTTATCAGTAACATCCCATAAATTACCAACAAAAGAAGTACAACCACCCATTAAATAACTATATGGAGTGCCCCATGGTTCAAATTCACCTGAATATCGTAAAGCCGCCGAAGAACATCCAAAGAGTAATGAAACTGCACAATGTTTTAAATTTTTAAGCTTAGTTGTACGAATATACTGTTCTCCACCTCCATGTCCTAAATATAAAAAAATCTTATTATTTACAAGACAATCAGCAAACATTTCTTCTGAAGGTTTTAATCCAACTAAATCCTTCCATCCAATATTTTTTAAAGATTCAGATAAATAAGTTTCAAAATATTCTTGCGTTTTTATAATATCATTTCCGGGATTAAGTATATAACTTCCATTATTTCGTGGAATCTTCGAAAGATGTGCTTTAGATAAAAGAAGTTCCCTTAAAACTGGTAAATTAGGTACACGAGAAATTGATAAATGACTCTTTCGAAGATAAGGCATTGATTCCCAAGGAAATTGCTGTAAATCTTTTCCAGGCATTAAAATAATATGAGAATCAGAAACCTTATCTGAAAATTTAACTTCCACATGTTGATAAAAAATGTTAACACATTCCTTAACATCTATAACAAATTGATCTATATCTATTTCATCATATGCATTGTACTCCCCATGAAATTGTAATACATCTAAAATAAAATAAATTAAATCTTCAAACTTTTCTGTGATATTATCACTGTCGTCATCATTAACATTATTACTGTCATTAGTGTCAGCATTATATTCTGCTTTATCTTGCATCATTGCTTCTTTTTTAATTTCTTCCTTGCTTTTCACCTCTGTGGTGTTAACATCATTCTTGCCATTGTTACTTTGTGCCTCTAAATCGCCATTTCTATACACATTATTTACTATTCTATTTGTAAATTTATCATTCACTTCAGATTGCATGATATTTATAAACAATTGTAAAATCACAGGATTTAGTTCGATTTTAATCCCCTTCAACTCATCAGGTCTTAATCTTGTATTGCAATTACGTGAAGGCAAATGTTTTTTTAATATGTCATCAAAAGATAGGCAAAACCTGGCAAGCAACTCATCATCGATAACATTTGTACTAAATACACCGATAAACCCACCAAACCAGCATGATTCAATATTAGACATTAGTAACTCAAGTCGTTCATCCAATTCTCTCCTTTCCTGCCACCATTTCTTTTTGTCAACTTTCTCTCCAGAAGAAGCAGCCAAAGAAGCGGCATGAGCCGTTCGATCGTTAGATGCAATAATATCATTAAGCTCACCAAAAGCATCTTGAAAATAAAATGCATTTTTATCAGAATCACTGCTACTTTGACGATTGAGAGGAAGCTTTAAGATCAATGGAACATGATGGGATAGATACCTGGTAATAAGCAAGTCACCCGTATCTTCACAAATATCAATTCCAACTACTGTCCAATCCTTAGGAATAATATCCACATAATCTCTTTGAAAGGAACTTGTTTGTATTTGTTTTGGTAAATAAAATTTATTTATTGATAATAATGAATCATCTAAAGCTAATGATTTCGGCCATTTCAAATATTGATCATTGCTTTCAATGTCTTCTCTTAAGGATAATCCTCTTGTTGTTTCTAAAAAAAAACTAGCTAACCAATTAAAACTGTGATCATCCTGGCTTTTAATCGTCACAAGAAACATGCATATCCTGAATAATAATATCGAAGCCTTTTTACGGAAATTTATAGAACACTTTGAAGATATTTTAATATAATTATCTATCAATGTATCCTTTATGCTGTCTAGTTCATTAATTAAACTATGAGAATCTAAAGCTTTCTTGAGTTTAGATTTACGATTAGTGTTGTTATTTCGCAAACTCAAATCCGAAGAATCTAAATTTGTATTGTTATTAGAAAGATGCACTTTTGTATAGTTTGAAACATTAGGGGAAACAAGAGCAGATTCATCCAAAAAATTTAACACAGGATCTACAGATAATTTTGAAAGAATACATTTAAGTTTGTAAGAGCATTCTACAATAATAAGTTGCAACTTATAAAAATCAAGTGTACATAAAAGAGCAGACTCTTTTAATAACTTTTTTGATAAAGATATTTTGTCTTGTTTAAGTAAACCTATTACTTTATATAATAAGACTGATCCCTTCAAGTTACATAAAATTGAACTTTCTAGCATTGAATCTTGAAACGAGCATTTAAAATTTACAGCATAATTCTTTTTCAATTTTATTGGGCTAAGCCCCGAGGATAAACTTTGTGGAGTTTTATCTTTTGTTTGTTTACTTTTCTGCACTGGGAATGTTTTGATGCTATGATTTCCGTTATCTGAATCAATAATACTCTTATTTGCTGGTGACAAACTTGGTCTCTTTCCTTGACTTATATTTGTATCTGATAAGTTTAAAGAGTTTAATTTTTCTATCAGATCATTTTCTTCTGTTGAAACACTAAAATTAATCAAATCTGTTAAAATATCTTCAGATTTTTGTAAATGAAGTGCTTCTTCTAAAATTTGTTCTTTTTTCCCATAATACATCGCATTATAAAGACTAACCAAACACCATTCTTTACAAGCCTCAGTAAATTGTTCATTTTTTTGCGCAATATCTAAATATGTTTTCCCCTGACAAAGTTTCTCCTTTAAAATGTAAAATTTCCCACAAATAACGTTAGCATATAAAAGATCGAAATCTGAATTTAGCGAAGAGGCAAGTTTTAAACATTCGATAGAATAAAACTCTGATTCTTTAATTAAACCTAAATGAATGTATAGTTTAGATAATAAAATAAAAGAATTAAACAGCAGAGTCAAAAAGGACCACTTTAGTGAAATTGTTGGAACTGGATTGTTTGATATTAACACTGAACTTGATGTTGTACCATTCTTAGTCATATGTGCAAGAGAATACCTTAACAATTTCAAACTGTTTTTAGCATAAGATATACTTGCCTGAATGTTATCCTTGGCAAAAGCGTATAAGGAACATATATTATGCATGTAAGCAATTAATAAATTCATTTCTGGAGAAAATTGAGGAAGGTCGTTTATAAGAAAAGAAGACAATTTTTTATCCTTTTGTATCCAATTGTGGACTAAATCAAAGCATTCTGAAGCTGAAACTACGTCACCTAAAAATAAATGATACTCCATTTTGATTAAAAAAGCTTCAACAACATTTATTGAAGAAACAGTTTGTTCTGTAGAGGAGTTTGAAAGTAAATGAATAGAAGCAAGATGAATACCAGCTTGCGATGTTAGACCTATATTCAAATAAGACTTGGCTAATCTAGCTTCATTTCTTATAGATTCTGAACGATTTGCAGAGAAGATAAATTTTTCACGAGCCTTTAAAACGACAATATTTAATCTATGTAAGCCTTTAAATTCAAGAAAAAAGGAAAAAGACAGTAAATTATCAATTAAAAAAAAATTATCAATTATGAAAAAATCTTGCGGAAGTGATAAGAAAGATTTAGTTAATTTACTGGATGCAATGAAAGCAAGTTTATTTAATTCTTTAGGAGAAAAATCATTTAACCTATCATCTTGTGTCAAGTCATTTTTAGGGGAAATATACATATACAGACATAAAATATACACTAATATAATTTGTGCTTGAGGTAAATAATCTGCAAAAGCAGAATCAAGACATGTATCAGTATGTTTAAGACATTTTAAAGCTTCCCATGTTTCTAATAGATTAAAATTTGGTGAGGAGAGAGTAAAAGATGGAATTTGTGAAAGCACACGGGCCCATCGTATAGGATGATGACGGGGAGGATAAAGTAATAGCAATTCAGAGGAAAGGGTATCAATAAATTTTGACTTTATATGGGAAGATTTTTGTTTGTTTAATAGGAAAAGTAACGACTCATAAACTACAGCACGTTTAAGGGAAGAGATTGGTTTAAAATGTAAAGGTTTAAAAGAGGAAAAAGATTTCAAAGTGTTAAAAACGTACAAGGATAGAGCTCTTTTAAAATCCTTGTTAGAATCAATTAAGAAAATTGGAGATAATTGTTGTGAATTCTTTGGTAGTAAAGAAATTATGGAAAATATTATTAATGCTAAATTTTTATTAGACTCTTCATAGTTTTGTAAATCAGATAAAGCCCAGCTTATTCTTTCTAATTTTTTTATAACTGTGGGGAGTATATCTGGATCTGATACTGGATGTGAGTATATAGATAATGACAAGTCCCAATTTTGAATGGCATCACTATGATTTGAATTTTTCCAAAGAATTAAACCGTAATTATAATATGTATTTGAAATTAATACCAAACGTTTTTGATCGTTTAAAGATTTGGCGAAATTTAGAATTTGCAAGAGCGTTGCGTCCCATTCTTTAAATGATTGCATAGACACATGTTGCTTGGAAGACAGGAGCAAGGTGGAGTCAATCAGGGGGCCGATCAGCGCGCAATACGTTGGTATCGTTTGAAGGTTTAAATTGGCATATATTGATAAAAGGCGGTTTAGTAAATGTATGCATAAAAGTGTGTTGTCTGCGTTTTCTACGTTTTCTGTTGTTTCAACTGTGTTTTTAGCTACATTTTTAGATGCATTTTTAGATGCATTTTTAGATACATTATTTAATGCACTTGTAGATGCACTCATAACAATGCATTTTCTGAGATGTTCTGTTGCTTTCAAAAGACTTTTCTCGCTAATTGAAGGAGGATTGGTTGTCATGGTCTCGTCCAGTATTTTCAATAGGTTCTTATTCATTTTGTTAGCAGATACAGCGTTGGCTATGGTGATCAAACAAGACGAGAGGGTATCTTTAGTGCATTTCGAATCTTTTGATTCTTTTGTCTTTGGCTCTGTTTTTATGTCTTTTGTTTTTATGCCTTTCGCTTTTATGTCTGTCGCTTTTATGTCTTTCGCTTTTATTTCTTTTGTCTTTATTTCGTTTGTCTTTATATCGCTTGTATTTATTTCTTTCTCATAAATATCCTTTTGATTAGCCTTTTGTGTGCCTTCCATTTCCATACTTTTACTATTCACTATATGTGTAGCCCTTGTTTTTTTTTCGCCTTTGGTGTTTATTTTCTCCCGTTGTATAGAGTCCCCTTTTGAATTTCGCGTTTGTATCGACGACGACGCTTTTGCATTACGCATTATCCCTGCATTCCTTTTATTTTGCACTGTGACTGTTCTGTTTGCATTTGTATTTGTATTTGTATTATTTTTTACTGTATCCTTATTGGTTAAACTATTCGCAACCTTTGAACGCGTACGGGAACTAATCTGGACACTAGAAGATACCAACAATGGCACCGAAGGTGCCATTGTTGTTACATTAGACATAGACAATCTTTGTACAGAATCATTGTGTCTCCCTGGAGCAACTGTGCTCATTGAATAAACAAGGAAAAAACAAAAACAAAAAAGAAAAAAGAAAAAAGAAAAAAGAAAAAAATAAAAATAAAAATAAAAATAAATAAAAAAGACAACAAAGGGGGTATTTATACTATTTGCGAAAATCAAATGAGGAGAAACTCGGTCTGATTGGCAAAAAAATATCCGAAATAGCCGGTTGGATTTGTTTACAAATAAATGCTATATATTATTATTATTATTATTATTATTACTATTATTATTATTTTATATATATATGCAAATAAATATATGCAAATAAATATTTATTATATGCTTAGTAAAAAATAAACAAAAACATTTGTTTACTATGAAAATAATAGTAAACAAAAATTATGTTGTGCCTTATGTAATAAGATTTCGATTTGACATTGTTTATGATTATCTAAGCTTTGTTGTTATGGCAGTCGTGTATGTTAGTAGGGTAATGGTGTTTGTAATGTGTTACTAATTTGTGTTGGGTAATACACTGGTTGTATGTGTGCCTTTAGCAACGGCCTAGTCTTACTGTGCTGCTCTGCTGTACATTGCAAACACTGGCGTATAAGAAAGAAGACTATGATAAGTGTAATATATATAATGAATAATAAAATATAATAAAATAAATAAAATAAAATAAAATAAATAATCATATAAATAATAAATATAAATATAAATATAGATAACAAACAACAAACAACACACAACACACAACACACAATATGGAAAAAGAAATAGAAGAAGAATCGGAATGGGGCTGGTGGAACGGGATAGAGGGGGTGTGCGCGGCTGAATTCGACTACAAAAAGGGATCTATAGTGAGTGTGCAGTATCCCGAAAAGATAACTCGCGATGAAGGGTGGGTTATACTGTTGATGTTTTTTTTACATATTGTTAAATATTATTTACATATTGTCTTATTATACTGTATTATATTATATTTTACTATATTGTATTATTATAACATACAATAATCTATAATCTATAATAATCTATAATACTCTCGTATAGAATTTGTGGTTGCTAGGTAACGATGTTATTATATAATCACTATTCTACGTGAGATGTCATTACCATAGTTACGAACTTGAGAGAGTAGTGTTACCCGAATATAATGATTATATAATATACAACTGTTATTCTATTACTTGTATTATGTAATACATCCTTTAGTCTTACATAACACTTCTACTAACACACAAACAGAGTCCTAGCAGATTTAATGATCCCTGACCAATCCCATAAACGAGAGAGTGATTGGACAGTTGGATTTATTGATGTAAATGGCGATAAAGGAAAAACATATGCTATACTCAGTCACGTAGGTACGAGATTGAGTAAATCAGTTAAAAGAGGAGGTATAATTAAAGCAATTGGAATATGTACCTCAGATAAATACTTGGAATGTTATAAACCATTTTTAGTTCTTGCACTTGAAGAATTATTCCTCTTAAACAATATAACTTCTACTAAAAAGATTGTTGAAAAGTTATATAATAGTTTACGTAAGGTAAAGATACGTATTGTAACACTATCATTATTAGAAAAGAGAATTGTATTATTTTCAGATTCCCGTGATATATTAAGACGAAAATTATTAAAAGTACAATGTGGACATGGTGGTGATACTTCTGATTCACGTATTGGTAATGGTTATGCAGTTTATACATTAACAACCACTGGTAAAGCAATAAATGTACCATTGAAAATTCCATATGTAATGCCTCCATCTTTGGTTTTAGATATACCACTTGGACCATTAATCCAAAGATTGCTTAATGTTAAAATTAGTATAAACGGTTGCAGTGCACTTGGAATTGTAATGAGGGCTGTTTTACAAAATTTCCGTATTATTATATATTCTCCTAATGATAGTAGTGCAAGGTTTGTAGTTGAAAATGTTTTAGGAATAATATGGCTTGCAAGTGCCAGGGGAACATTATACAATCCAAATATGAAAATATACCCATATATGTCACTTTCCTTGTGCGAAAAGCTTTTCGAGTCACCAACTTCTAACTTACCAAAGACAGGTTTTATAGCTGGTGTCACTAATTCAGCTATACTTTCACTATGCAAATACGATTTGCTAATAAATCTCAGTGAAAACAATTGTATTTTACATGAATTATTCAAAATAAACAATTCAGAAATATTCGAAAACCAAATGGAAATATTAGCAAACAATGGAGCATCAGATTTTATGTTATCTTCTAGAGTAGCCGATTGGATTATCAATGATAGTATCAATTATTCTCTAATAAAAAACAATGTTAACTATAAAGACAATCAGAACTCTTTCTCAAACAAGGATGTTCAAGATATTCAACATTATATGTATAAGCTTATAATACACAATCAGAATAAATATAAAGATTCAAATCTAATAGGAGACATTTATGTTAAATTGCATTCCTTAGTTGTTGTTAAAAATACCAATGATTCAATTTTAGCTCTAATTGCATCCTTGGGTAAAGGATTAAACGGCAGTTACCATCTTTGTGCAGGTCTTTTCCATCCGAATAAACATGTCCAACTGTGTGTTGCTCAAATTATAACTACAATCTCTGAAAATGATTATGGAGTGTGTGTTTTTGAGGAACTTAATTCGTTTTATAAAACCACGTATAAATGTATATTAGAAGGTAAATGAATATAAATATTCAATTATGTAATTTATAAAAAAACTTAAAAAATTTAAAATTTTGGAATTTTGGAATTTTGGAAATATATTGAATCTCTATACAAATAAATAATCAAATAACAAACCAAAGGAAAGACAATAAATAATCCTAAAAGTAAAGTATAATATAAATATAAATAAGTAAATACAAATAAATATTAACAATAAATATGAACAAATAATAAACAAAATACAAAAGTAAAACACCCGTCTTGTCTATACAAAACATCTATTTTTCCAAGAAACGAATATAAACAGATCCAACTGATTGGACAAATTAATAAATAAAAGAAGAGAAAATGAAAAGAAAATAAATAGAAATAAATAAATAAATAAATAAATAAATAATAAAAACAAATAATAGAAATAAAAAAATAAAAAAAAATAAAAAAAAAACTTAAAAGAAACAAACCTTCTAGTTTTTAATATTCCATCTTTTTTCAATTCTACCACGGTATTAAGAAGCAAAAACAAAATGTCATATTAGTTAAAAGCGTAATAAATTATAGCTTATTAAGCGAATAAAAAAGTAATATAACCAATTATAAAACCAAATATAGCAAATAAATGGTAATACAATGATTATAATATAATAAATAATAATATACAATTAATTTTTTTTTTTTTCAATGCGATGCAGTATTCTCTATAGATAAGAATCTTAATAAAAAAAATTAAAAATTTGAGATAAACTTTTAATAATTTTAAATTTTTAATAGGAAGCATTCAATTCAACATTAATTATTCTCAATTTTTCACTCATTCCCTTTCTTAAAAAGAAAGCAACTTTACTAAAGTTGAAAAGAAAGATGATGAGGAAGAAACAACAGATTGAGCTTGTGTTTCAGTTTCATTTACAATTGCAACACCGAGGGTTCCATTTACAATGGTGTCAATATCTGAAGCAATTTCAGATTCGACAGTAGAAACCCATGTACCATTTCCAATTGAATAAAGAGAATCTAAAGTTACATCAGTATTATTCAAGGAAGAATATGGTATGGTTGAATTTGTAAGATTAGCAATTTGAGCTAAATAAGTTGAGTTAAAAATTGAAGGAGAATAAGAAGTTAAATTAACTAAAGTTGTATTCAAAAAAGTTGGGAAAATTGTTGAATTAAAATAAGTATTAAAATCAGCAATTGAATTGTTTAATACAGTATTAACTTGTGTTGAATTAAGGAAAGTAATATTTCCAGATTGTTTTGAAAGTGAAATAATTTCATCAATTGTTTCATTTGCAATTGTAGAAACAAGTGCTGGAGCAACTAATGAAGTAAGATTTGTAAGTGAAGCATTAAGAAAAGGTGACAAATAAGAAATTGTTGTATTTGAAGAATTAAAAATTCTTAAAGTGTTTGTTGAATTTGTTGAATTCAAAAAACGAGAAATTTGTGAAATTGAATAATTCAATGAATAAGGATTGAATTTACTAATTACAGATGAATTTAATAAATTTGAACTAATTGATGGGAAACCATTTAATGTTAAATTTTTGAGTCCTTCTTGACTTAATGTTGAATTGCTATTTTCAAGATTATTTTCTGCTTCAGAAAGATATTCTTCACCAAGAAGAATCTCTGATTGAACTTGTGCAGAGGCAGTTGCTTGTATTTCAGAAATAATTGATTCATAAATTGCACTTGTAGGATGACTAGAAAAATAACTAGAAGAAAGTTCAACTACTGCTGTAGATGGAATTGAAACTGAATATTCAGATAATAATGAAGATGCTTCGGCAATTGCGGAAAGTGATTCTGTAGGTGTGTCGTAAAGTAATGAAGAAACGAGTGGTGGTAAAGCAATTGCGGTTGCCTTAGCAACGAATAAAAGTCCAACTGAGATTTTCCACATGATATAAGAAATTGGGAAAATTAAGAAAATTAAGAAAAATATTAAAAAAATTAAACAAGTAAATAAATAATATTAATAATAAATCTAATAGTTAGTATTGAAAACCAATGAAAACCAATGAGAACCAATAAAAATCAAGGAAACCCAAAGAAATCCAAGAAAATTAAGGGAACCTAAAAAAAACCAATGAAAAATAACACAATTATAAAGAAAACTTACAATTGACCTGGTAAACAAAGGAAAACGACCGTAATACAATTATTTTTTAAAAAAAAAGACAGTTTTTCAAATTTTCTAATACAAATTTTTGTAAAATTATATATAGTGTATAAAAAATAAAAAATTTAAAGAAGAAGAGAAAAGAAATAAAAAAAAAAAGTGCGAAAACTGGGCTTTTTATTTCGTGGGAAATGGAAAATAAATAAAAAAAATAAACAAAGTAATTATTCTACTAATTTATTATGTAATAAATTGATTATACAAAGTGGTTGGATTTGCTTTAATAGGGAAATAACTGCTAAATAGGAAACTTGGCTTCCTGTTTAGACGACATTTTTTTTCTTTATTTGGCCTAGATTGGGAGAGAAGAAGGAAAACTAAGGCTGTTGCTATGTTGTTGCTATGCAATTTATATTGCGTTGCTAGGTAAATGTTCCTGGTTGTTATGGTTATTGGGATTTTCTTTTATTACGCAATTACAGAAACCGATATTGCCTATGGGAGGCTGGTTCCGTTAGTTCCGATTTCAGTTGTCATGGTGTTGTTATTATATTATTATATATTGTATTATATTATTATATATTGTAT